>JAVSBU010099254.1:0-13351 GCA_033118015.1 Loricariichthys derbyi
AGGAATGTGACATTTGTAGTTCATGTCTAGGATTCATCTGTGTGTAGTGGCTCTTGATCTTATGTAATATTCTAATTTTCTGGGATACCAAATTGTGTTTTCATTATCTGTAAGCGACAATCATCAAAATTTAAAGAGGCTTGAAATTTTTCACTCTATGTGTAATGAATCTATATAACATGTGTTTCACATTCTGCATTGAGTGAAAAAATTTAACTTTTTGACCTTTTTGAAAAATATTGAAATATTTCATGATATTCTAATTTTTTTAGATGTACCAATACTAGTATTTTGCAAATAAAACATGCAGTGGGACCAAACGTTTGAGAGCACTATTGGATATTTGTGCAGAAGGGTCCAAGCTGCAGAAATGTAATGTTCTTAAACACGCATCAAAAATTTTCAGCAACTACTTAATGACCAAAGAAGTTCAAGAAGTGCTGACTGTCATGGAGTTCCCGCCACAGTCATTTGACCTAAAACCCATCAGATATTTATGGGGTACAGGTGAAGACAGAAAGCATTCTGTCCTAGTATTCAGTAACATGACAATATGTTCCTTGTTATACTGTGAAATTTTACTGAGATAACATGGATCATCAAATTCTGCACAAAGCTGACATGGAGTCCAAGTCAGCTTTAGTGAACATTGCCATTACAGCAGGAAATGGAACATCCAAAATACTATTAAATTCTGGGATTTATATATTTTTTTAAGATTAAGCTTTTTACGCAAATGTTATTCTGATTCCATGCCACATAATATGCCACATAATGTCCGTTGGCATATACATTTGTGGTCTGAATGTTTACTAACCTTATTTTTAAGGTTATTAACCTACTCAACCGATAAATTACCTTTGCATATTTGTTAGCTGTGATAGTACAGTGGTTGTAATTGCATACATTAGTGTAGCATTTGGGTCAGAAAGTTGTATTAAACTTATGAGGTGTCAGTGTGAGCAGACTGAATTCTGAACAGCTACTGTAAAGGCTGTTACTGGGCTCCTTATACACACTGAGAAGAGCTCAGTGCTACGATGTGCTGCACAGAGCTCTTTAATAAATGTTTTACCTCTCTTAAATAGCAAAAAAATAAATAGAAAATATGTATGTGTTGTCCAATCTTAATATTAAATGAATCTCTGTATGGGAAACACTTCAGGTCTTCAGAAAGAAAATTGGCCATAATGGTTTGCTGGACAAACTTATGCTGCATTAGTTAAATAATAATATAAACTCCTAGGGTTTTATTGTGTTGAGTTCTGATATTGGTAAAGCATTGAACTTATTGTATATTATTAGAGATCTAATATTAATCTATATTAAGATGTTACTGTTGAATAATTTAATTTTATAGGATAACACCCAATAACCATCTGTGTACCTATTACAGAAAGGTAAACCCATCAGACTGTGTGGATATGGACTGTGATGCTAAGAAGAAGACCATGCTGAAGGACTTGGATGGTAGTTTCTTGGGAGCAGTAGGAGCTGTGATTCCATTCTCTGAGTTTGAGTGGGATGGGGATCCCAGACATGGGCTTGGAGACTACCGCATCCCAAAAGTCATGCTAACTTACCTCAATGGCAGCCGTATTCCTGTGAATACAGTAGCTCCATACAAAGGTGAATGTTAGAATTTTTCCTCATAGAATAGACAAATCACAGCTAATTCTGGAATTGATTTTTACAGCATGTAATGAATAGAAACAAGTTGATTTGTTTTATATAGGTATGGTCAACGTGGAAGTATGCATCTCAGCAAATTCATAGCCTGTTGTAGAATAAAATGTGGTACAGTTATATACTCCACTGTGAAAATGATGCAATTCCTATGCTGTGCAGGTGTGATACGGGACTCGACCTGCACATTTATGAAAACCTGGCAAGGCTACAAATGCTTCGGGTTGAACTATGGGATGCTGGTGATCGAGAGTCTGGATTCAGATACTGAAACTAGACGTCTCTCTCCTGTAGCTGTGCTGGGCGATGGTTATGTAGACCTACTGAATGGTACATTAATGTCACAACTCCTGATTTACTTGTTTTGGTAGGTGTTATTTGTAATTATCCATCCTGTATGTTTGCTCAGGCCCACAGGACCACGGATGGTGCAGTGGTTACACATGTCAAAGGAGGCTGTCTCTCTTCCATAGCATTGTTGCAACAAACAAGTCCTTTGACATCTATTTCACTAGTGTAACACCCCAGAAACTAAGGCTAATGCTGCTCAATGCTAAATCTACTGAGGTACAGTATTTCACTGCCAATATACAGTATTTTCCACATTCTCCTTCATGTGTGGCTAGCTTCTCCATTGCTAACCTCTGAATAATGCCAACCTTGCATCAGATTACTTTTCTAGTGATTTCACTTTCACAGGCAAATTTCCAATATCAGAGTAAGTTCATGAGCGGTGGTAGAGTTGTATCCTCACGTTTGCTCTTTCGCTCTTTCTCTTGAAAAATTCCACCAGGAGCATGATAGGAAATAATCTCAAAATCTTATAATTGCAAAATCATAGCCTGTGATTAAAAAAATATATGACTTGTCTTTATATTGAGAGGGTATAAGACTTACTTGAAAGTATTCAAGTAGTGTATCCTAATAGTGTAGTGTAGTGTATAGTTAGTATAAGACACAATTTACAGACTCCGTAAACTCAAAATGAAAGTGGTTAACTACTTCTGGATGGCTGATTCAAGATTGGTATTCTGGTGGAATTTCTTGGAAAAGCTCACCATACCAATGAACAAAATTTGATTAGTTGTTGATATTGTTACGAGTGGGGGGTGAGATGGAAAAGAGGACCAAACTTCAGACAGCTTCATGAAAAAATGGTAGATTTTATTAACTCATAAATGAACAGTAACCAAGGAGAGAAACAATAAATAAAAAAAAAAACCATTAATTAAAAAAAGAAAACAATAGCCTTAATGGCTAACCCCCAGAACTGGCGAAGGCTAGGGGAGGTCACATCCAGAGTTGCGTGGACGGCAGCGTGGGCCTGTTTTTACATGCCCAACCACCCGGAGATAAAGGAGGGGTATGGCAGTCAATCACAATGAACATGGTGAAAACTGGGCCCTGGGCAGTGCCCCAGCCTGTGGTTGCCAAACTGTCTGTTGACCGCTACTGTGTGGACCTTTTACGTTGGGTCACATTGCCAGATGGCCATATACATTGGGGTATCTCTCGGCCACTGCGGCATGGTTACAACCCATAAGGTTACCGTGCTGGACGACCACACAGGGGCACAGGATGGGGCCCTTGGGGGCTTGCGGGCAACCGGTGCCAAGGGAAACACACTTTACCTGCTCTATGAGCTACACTCTACATTACCTCGAAATTTTTGGCTCTATGCCACCTCCCCTTTTCGCAGGAGATGCAGTACCTCTGTCCCTAACTCCCTCGGGATGCCTACAAGTGAGACTGGTGTGACCAGTTCTCGTTAAGTGCTATTGCATTCGTGAAGCACTATGTTGCATTGCATTTAAAAATCCTCTATTTCCCTAGACACTTTATATTCATGTGCCCATGTGTATATAATTGACCTAAACATATCGTAGGCCCCAAAAGAGGATGTATCTTAGTCACCCTAATAGTGTCTCTTGATGGTGACAATAGTACTCACTGTTCCAGGATCCAGTGTGTCCAAAAATTAAGCATGTTGTTTCTAAATGCATTGTCCCATTTTATGAGTTCCACTTACCATATAGATGCACTTTCTAGTTTTGGAATTAAATACTGTAGTCCATCTATTTATATAAATTTTTTATCAGTCCATTTACTATATTACATTACATTTATTATGATGGTCATAATGGTCATCTACAGAGAACCAGCACAGATCAGGTACTATTAGTGGTAGATTATTCACAGCAGTGCAGTGATTCCGATGTGGTGGTGTTGTGTTAATGTATGTTGTGTTGGTACAAGAGTATCATACAAGATCTCACTGTCATGATACTGGAAGAAGAACCTTTGCGCAGGGGGCGAACTGTAGCGGCGTAGCTATCACACACACCTGGTAGTGACAACGGTGGTGGGTCCTTGGTAATTCTGGCAACTTGGGAATTTTGGACCTTGGGAATTCTGGCACCTACACCAACTCCCCCCTTGGTGGGAGAGCCAGTACCTTTGTCCCTATGGGAAAGGGTAACCACCAAAGATGGTGCCACTAAGGCGGCTTTGAACATGGATGGGAGAAGGGCTGGAGGATAGGACAGGCAGACTAAATGGGTAAACTAAATGACAAAATGTATAAAGGGGAGCAAAAAAGGTGAGTTAACAAAAGTAACATGGCTGAGCTCGGGCACAAAAATGAACTGAGAAACTAATGGGAAATGGAGAATCAAAACACAGAGTAACACTTTGAAAAAGAACAGCAGAAACTCAAAAGTACACAAAGCTGGCCACATGCAAATGAAACAAAAGAACCTGCCATCAAAAAACCCAAAGCCAGAGCATACACAAAGAATACCAAGACCGAGACATGAGCAAAAACGAAGAACTGAAAAACACATGCGAGAAACTGAGAACTAAGCAAAAGCCCGCAACCGCAAAAATTGTGAAGGTAGCCAAAATGTAGCAAGTGAAAAAGGCAACGAGCAATGACGAATGAAGCAGTCAGGACTCGATGAGGAACCCTGCTGAAAGCCTTCTTTTTATAGGTGTCTGAACAGGTGTACCTCATCCGACCCGATTACTGCTTCATGCGTCTACGTGAACCCGAGGTGACCTTGGAGCGATTAATGTGCCGACCCCGACCTCGGTCAACCCCGCGGTCGGGGCTTGGGGATTCCGCCCTATGACATAGACATGTCTACCTTATTACTCCACCTTGTAGATGTAAAGTCAGAAACAGTAGCTAATTTGTTGTTGCACAGTTTGTGTTAGTCATCCTCTAATCCTTCATCAGCGCTCACAGGATGCTGCCTACAGCATACTGTTGGCTGGAAATTTTTGGTTGATTATTCTCAATCAAACACTGACACTGCAGCGTTTGAAAACTTCTCCTAATCTGTGGTGGTGCTGTTTAGGCCCTGATCATTAGAGAACAGAGTAAAGGGAACTAAATAACATATGTAGAGAAACAGATGGACTACAGTCTTTAACTGTAGAACTACAAAATGCATCTATATGGTAAGTGTCTTTGTGCTGTTTTACAGTCTGTTAGGGTGGCTGCATTTTATTCAAACCCTCAGCGTTTGGATGTCTATGTGAATGATCAGCTGGTTGCGCCAAACAATGCTCAGTGGAATGTGGACAAAACTGACTACACCTTGCTTAAGCAGTCTTATCCAGGTACTGAAACATCAACATGGACTATAATATAGGGAAGTGTTTAGTTAAAGGTGTTGTAATGCATATTTGAAATTGATAACTTTGATCCATTGTTAGTGACATTGACATGTTTGGCCTTTCTGTAAAATTCCTTCTGATATTCTAGTAATTCAAACATGAATTATGCAGCTCATCATTTGTTCTCTCTGGTATTTAGGACAATATATCCCTAGGCTTGACTCCAGTCATGGCTCAAACTTCTTTGACCCAAATTATAAAATGCTGTACGTCATTTTGCGAGGCACAGAACCTGTCCAGATTCGCATAGCTCCAGTGCTGGTCATCTCATTCAACCTTCCAGCCATGACTGAGCAGGAGTTCTTTGGGGACAAGCTGATCAGCAACCTGGCTGTCTTCCTAAAAGTTCCTCCCAGCATGATCCGTATTACCAACATTGTGCGGGAGGGCAGTGGGACACTAAGGCGGAGACGTTCTACTGGGCTGACTGTAGAGGTGGAGATCAAACAGCCTCCCACAACACAGGCACCCACCAATGGCACCAATGGTAAGAGTTAACAGTCACATTTACATAATTTAACAAATATCTAGAGTGACTTATATCTGAGCAGTGGAGTCTTGCTCTCAACGAAGGTGGTCGCACTTTCTCCCTCTCCTCTCCCTTATCTCTCCTGCTTTAGTCTCGTTTAGTCTACTGTCTTATTCGTTTTGAGATACTCTCTCTGTGCTGTTCTTCAAACTAAGAAAATATGAATTTGATCAAATGGTCTCTCAATGCAATTGAGACCATCTTTCCGTGGAGGACATTGAGGATGTCTACCTATTCGGAACCATGATTAGAGGTGTTTTGCTGATTGGATTAAGTATTGCCCTGGTTTATCGAGAAATTCGAGGGATGGGGACAGCTGTCCAAGGCCCCTTAAAGCTGCCCGACATGATTGACATGGTGGGCAGAGCTGTCAGCACTCAGACTGTGACTGTAAACCACAACATGGATAACATTATGGAGAAGCTGTCTGCTTCGCAAAGGAAATTGGATCAATTTGGAGAGCAGAATGGACTGGAAGCAGTCATGGAAATTGAAATACGACTGCTTGCCACGAGCCTAAAAAATCCCAATTTAATCTACTTTCAGCTCGCTGAATCAGCACTGGCCTCGGCCAAGGTCGCTGCTGGAATAACAAATTACTCCAGAAAGATCACTGCAGAGAGATGCTCTTGTACCCCTCCCTCATTCCCCAGACACCTGCTGATTGTTGACTCTGCTACCCAATCAAGGTTGTCTCCATGGCAATTTGCTGTGTTATCACCATGACATCTTGCAGACTGGGGCACCGGACTGGGATGTCAGACGAAGTGACTCTCCAGGTCCTTGTACTCCACTTCCCATGCCTTCATCGCTGTTGTCCCCCGTTACGGAAAGACAGGTCTGTTGATCAGCACCAACAATGGCTGCAGAATCGGATGGCTGCATGGTGTGAGGGTTGTCTTCACACCCTTACACGTCCCCTGTTGCAAGTCCTGGTCTTCATGTTGTAATGTGTATCTGTGCTTATGTCACTGAGGTGTTTTTCCAGTTCTCAAACTGTACTCACTGGAGAGCATCTAGGGGTGTTTTTTATCTCCTCCCCTCAACCCATGTATTCTTATTCTGTATTTCTTATCTCTGTCTGCCTATCATGTCTCTCCCCATTGTCACACTGTGTGTGCACGGACGGGTTGATGGTTTATTTCACTATATATTTGTACCTGCTACAAATTTATATGTGACAAATAAATCTCTCTTGACTCTTAAGTGCCTTACAGGGACCAATGGCTTTAACCATTAAAAATAATAAATGCATAAGATCCTCATTGGCAGCACTGAGCTCCTAGACATTTGTCCATGCTTTTACTTGCTCTGATTTTGCTTCCTGCACACAAATCATGAAATGATCTTAATGACTCCTACAGAGACGGCGCAGTTTGAAGTGCTAAAGACAGCTGCTGATACTCTGGGTCAGGCTGCAATCTCTGGTAATCTGAGTCAGTCCATTGGCTTTAATGTATCTTCAGTGGGCATCGTTCTCCCATCACCACCACCAACTGATCCATCCTGGAATCAGGTAAGAGGAGGACAAACTTTCTAATCCTGTCCCTATTGTCAGTTTTAATTAATCGTCAATGTTTGATAGTTAACTAAGTGAATTTGCATGTTTCTTGTAATGCAAACTACAAGAATATTACATAATATTGTCAATAGTAAATTGTCAGTCCTTTCTTCCACACACCTGCATTTATTTGTTCACTGTAAAACTTAGGGAGAATATACAACAGCCAGTCTACCTACATGTATGTTTTAGAGTCATGGGAGGAAAACTAACCTCACTGAATAATTAGAATTATAATATTAATAATTATGTGACTGTACTACCCGATAGAATCACTTGCAAGATGTTCACTCTGCTTTTTTAACTTTGTAGCAAGTAAACAAGTCATAGATATGACGTAAAACATTTTTAGACGTTACTATCAGCCCTTGTGCTTCTAAGCCTTTAGGCTTTTCAATATGCTGGCCGTGGCCCTCATGAGCTGGCTCCATCCAGCTATTTTCCAGCAGATAAACTATTGTCCAGCCCTTATCAGCCATCATGTCCAGCAGCTGCAGGAGATCATTGTAGCTCTGGCTGTATGTTTAGGGTTGTTGTCCTGCTGGAATGTGAACCTCTACCAATCAACTCTGACCAGCTTCCCTCCAGCTCCCTCCAGTCCCTGCTGAAGAAAAGCATCCCCACAGCATGAGGCTGCCAACACCATGGTTCATGGAGAGGATGGTGTATTGCAGTGTTAGTTTTCCGCCACACATCGTGTTTTGCATTTAGGCCAAAAAGTTGAACTTTGGTCCTATCTGACCAGAGCACCTTCTTCCACATGTTTGCTGAGTTCCCTACGTGGCTGGCAGAAAACTGCAAGCAGGATTTCTTATGGCTTTCTTGCTTTCTTCTTGCCATTCTTCCATAAAGGTCACATTTGTGGAGTACATGACTAATAGTTGTGCTGTGGTTCTCTGCAGCTCCTCCAGAGTGAACGTCAGCCTCTTGGTTGCTTCTCTAATTAGTGCTCTCCTTGCCTTGGCTGTCAGTTTAGGTGGATGGCCATGTCTTGGTAACTTTGCAGTTGTGCCATACGCCTTCCATTTTCAGATAATGGATTAAACAGTGCTCTGTAAGATGTTCAGAGCTAAGATATTTTTATAATCTAACCCTGCTTTACACTTTTCCACAACTTTCTCCCTGACCTGTCTAGAGGTTTCCTTGGTTTTCGTGATGCTGTTTCATCATTAATGTTCTGTAACCTCTGAGGCCTTCACAAAACAGCTGTAGTTATACTGAGAATAAATTACACACAGGTGGACTCTATTTACTTATTAGGTGACTTCTGAAGACAACTGGTCACATTGGATTTTAAATAGTGTGAGTACTTGGTGGAATACAAATGCATGCCACACTTTTCAGATTTTTATTTATTAAAAATTTTGAAAACCATATATCATTTTCTTTTCACATCACACATACTCGATACTTTGTGTTAATCTATCACATAAAATCCGAATAAAAGACATTTAAGTTTGTGGGTGTAACCTGAAGAAATGTGGAGTTCAAGGGGTAGGAATATTTTTGCAAGGCATTGTATAATAGGTGTTTTTCTATAGTATTTAATCACACATTAAATTAAGTCAGTCATTGAGATTATTATAATTGACAATATTTAAAAAACTGAAAATGAGAGATTATCTCTTACACAGATGGCTACTGCGGAGGTGACACGTACGGGTCCAGCTATGGAGACAGTGAGCAGTGTCTTTGCTCTTAAGGTGGTGGAGGAGCCGGTAGCCGGGTTATACCCTGGACCCCTCAGTGTACAGCCCAGCATCATGGCTGTGGACCTGCAAGTAAGTTTGCACGTCAGTGATTGTGTCCTGGTTTGAGTTACATCAATTAGTAACAAAACATGTGTGCTGTTAGTCTGCATACTGCTTTAGCACTTACACTCTTTGTTTTTTGTCTCAAGGGTAACTGTGTATCAGTAGGAGTCACAACTTTAACCATTTCAGCCAGGCTTAAAAACACCAGTGGAAATCCAGTAAATGCCCTTTATGGAAATACAACCATCCCGTTTTATAGCTGTTGGGCCAACTACACAGACCTGTCCATCTCTGCATCTGGTGAGGATCTTTAATGTAGCTGCTTGCCTCTCAATAATTATGTTCTGTCCTCACTGTGATTTTTTTTTTTATTTTCTGCACAGGTGAGAACATGACACTGGTTTTCACTCTGAATGAATGGATGACTCAGTCTAGATCTTTTACTGTCATGTCTTCAGCTGCTACTACAAGTAAGGCTCTTTTTACAGCAATTATCATATTGAATAAGGCTGCTACTACCACTGCTTATTTATAAATCCCTAATCCATAGGACAAACAGTTCTGTCATCTACAGTGGTGCTTGATAGGTTGTGAAACCTTTAGAATTTTCTATATTTCTGCATAAATATGACCTAAAACAACATCCAATATTACAAATTGATGAGTGACAAAAGTATGTGAACCTCTAGGATTAGCAGATAATTCACAAGTGAAATTAGAGTCATCTTTTTTCAAATCAATGGGATGATAATCAGGTGGGAAACCAGTTTTATTCAAAGAACAGAGATTTAACAAAGTCTGCTTGCACAACACACATTTGTGGAAGTGTATCATGGCATAAACAAAGGAGATTTCTGAGGACCTCAGAAAAAGAGTTGTTGACACTCATCAGGCTGGAAAATATTACAAAACCATCTCTAAAGAATTTGGACTCCATCAATCCATAGTCAGACAGATTGTGTACAAATGGAGGAAATTCAAGAACATTGTTACCCTCCCCAGGAGTGGTCGACCAACAAAGATCACTCCAGAGCAAGTGTAAGTGTTGGCGAGGTCACAAAGGACCCCAGGGTAACTTCTAAGCCACCAAAGGCTTCTCTCACATTGATAATGTTAATGTTCATGATTCCACCATTAGAATAACACTGAACAACAATGGTGTGCATGGCAGGATTGCAATGAGAAAGCAACTGCTCTCCAAAAAGAACATTGCTACTAATCTGCAGTTTGCTAAAGATCACATGGACAAGCCAGAAGGCTATTGGAAGAATGTTTTGTGGACAAATGAGACCAAAATAGAACTTTTTGGTATAAAAGAAAAGTGTTATGTTTGGAAAAAGGAAAACACTTAATTCCAGTATAAGAACCTTATCCCATCTGTGAAACATGGTGGAGGTAGTACAGTAAATCCCCTGTAATCACGGGGGTTAGGGACCAGAACCTCCCGCAAATAGTGAGAATTCGCGAATACTTGTAACCCCCCCCCCCAAAAAAAGTACTGTATTTGAGTGAACATGCACACACCCAATTGTTGCACAATCTACATGACGCCAGTTGTAGTAGGAGTTGGGATATGACTTTGAAATGGTTCATGGAAACTCTCAAATAACAAGGGAGGGCCATCAAAAGTTTTTGTGGATTCATTTAACATAAAGAAAGTGTCATTTTAGTTAAAGTTTACATGTCTACAGTGCCTGTAATAGCTCTGCCTTCCATCTCCGTCAGCTGAACTCGTTTGTCTCCAAGGTTAGTATACAGTACTAAATAACACTTATTTTATTACATATATTTTGTTATGCACTGGTAAATTATACATGTTTGTTTCTTAATGAGAAACATGTATTTCATAATTTAGAATGGTTTGGAGATGTTTCACAGGGCTGGAATGGATTAAATCTATTTTAGTTATTTTAAATGGGAGAAATTTGTTTGATATATGAGTTAACCGACTTGTGAGCTCAGTTATAGAACAAATGAAACTCATATCTCAAGGTACCACTGTACATAAATTCTACGGAACAAAACACGAATGTGTGGATTTTTCAGCGAATAACAAATAGATATGTTCCAGAGAAAATTCCGCGACTGGGTGAATTCGCAATTGCGGAATTGCGAGTAGGAAGAGATCTACTGTATCATGGTTTGGGCCTGTTTTGCAGCATCTGGGTCAGGATGGTTTTCCACCATTGATAGAACAATGAATTCTGAATTATATCAGAGAATTCTAAAGGAAATTTTTAGGACATCTGTCTGTGAACTGAATCTCAAGAGAAGACAACAACCCAAAGCACACAGGTTGTTCTACCAAAGAATGGTTAAAGAAGAATAAGTATAATGTTTTTGGGATGGCCAAGTCAAAGTCCTGATCTTAATTCAATCAAAATGTTGTGGAAGGACCTGAAGCAAGCAGTTAATGTGAGGAAACCCACCAACATCCCAGAGTTGAAGCTGTTTTGTATGGAGGAATGGGGGTGGGGAATACTGAAAGCAAAGGTTCATATACTTTTGCCATTCACTAATATGTAATATTGGATAATTTTCCAATAAATGACCGAGTATAATATTTTTGTCTCATTTGTTTAACTAGCTTCTCCTTTATCTACTTTAAGGACTTGTGTGAAAATCTTATGATGTTTTAGGTCATATTTATGCAAAAATACAGAACATTCTAAAGGGTTCACAAAGTATCAAGCACCACTGTAGTAGCTGCATCGGCTCTTAAGTTGTCTAATGTTCTTCTGTGTTCCCCACCAGCCACAAGCTCAGCCACAGTGGAAACATCCCCTGATGACAATGACAGCATCTTTGACTCCAGTCCTTCCTTCACAGTAGCCACTGTGTATATAACACTGCTACTAAGTGTTCTGCAACTAATCTACTTTATAATGTAAGATAGGGAATCACATGCTCTTTGATTAAATGAGATTTTAACATGTCCTTGTATCTCCGAAAAAATCCATCTCATGCTATAAAAATACAAACTGTATGTTTTTAGGTGAATTATGTTTTCCTGATTCTAATTGCTATATACATAATTTTCTAATCACAGTAAATGATTTTTCATAGCCTAATTTTATTTGAATTATAGAGAATTAAGAATATTATAAAACATTCTGACATAAACTAATTTAAATTGTATGATTAATTCATTATGTGTTAAATGGGTTATTGGTTAAGTTTGTTTTTGAGAATATATTTGTAATTGTACTACTTAAGAGCTTCTGTAAATGTAATCAGTAATGTAACCTTCAGAAGCATGAGATGCCAAAGTTCTGGGAAGAGAAATATTCTTAGATCAAAGATTTAATATGACTTTTGGGGCATTGCTTGGTTGAGTGAATCAGAACCATTAGACTGAAATCCAAGTCTGTTATTTCCTGAGATATGTAATTTGCAAAGCCACTGGCATTTTTTGGAGAAAGGGTAATACTTTATTTCCAAAATACAGAAGACTTCATGTACCGTTATTTTATTTTATATACTAGTCACTCAATTTCCTTCACTATTAAACTTTGCATCACAAACTTGTTTTGGAGAAATTATTTTAATAAATCCAACATGGAACTACTTATTAAACATACGATTACCTACAAACTTTAATTCCTACATTCTATATCAAGTATCAGCAGATAAATTAAAGTGAAACAGTGTAATGATTAAACTATGATTAAAATAAGCTATTTGCTAACATGTTTTGGGCTTAGAGAGAAGAGTCACAGAAAATCATTACAAATATATTTTGACTGATCACTTGTTCAGGAGCATGGAAATTAGATAAATCAAATAATATGGCCTTTGTATTTACCAGCTATAAGCATTTTTGAACTATTATGGGAGAATTTGGATTGATGTTTAGAAAACTTCTTCTTCTTCTGGCTTTTCCCTTTTCAGGGGTCGCCACAGGAAGTCATCCTCCTCCATCTCACTCTGTCCTCTGCATCCTCTGCCCTCACACCAACTACTTCCATTTCCTCTCTAACTGCATCCATGTATCTCCTCTTTGGTCTTCCTCTTTGTCTTTTTCCTGGCAACTGCATTTCTAACATCCTTCTACCAGTATACACACTGTCCCTCCTCTGGACGTGTCCAAACCATCTCAGTCTGGCCTCTCTAACTTTATCTCCTAGTTGTTTAACCTGT
>JAVSBU010099355.1:0-13349 GCA_033118015.1 Loricariichthys derbyi
CCTGTGTCATTTCATTTTATTACAAATAACTTAATTTCTGAACTTATTTGTTTTGGTTTCTTTGTATGTATGGATTATTTGGGTTGTTACCAACAATAGCACCTTTAGAAAAACATTTACTGAAAAAAATGGTGACGTGTTCAATACTTATTTTACCCGCTGTATTCTCATTTTTCAGGATGCACTAGTACATGAATGCATTATGCACGGATGCTTTTTGTGAAATGGAAAAGTTTTTACTCTGCTGGATTTACCTGTGTAAATATTTAAAGTGTTTAAAAGGTGATTTTGCATTGCATGTTTTTGGAAATTAGTGTTTCTTCAAGTGGACTCATTCCTTCTTGGTTGTGTGCAGCCAGTGAGATGTGTTTATATAAATGTGCAAGTTTATATTTTGCTTCTACAGTGTGCGTGAGCTCAATGGAACATACATGGGATTGAGAGGCCAAGAACCTTTGTGCAAAAATGCACAGTCTTAGCCATTTATTGTGCGTTTGTGACTGAAGAACTGCGGTTTTTTGCACATTTCCTGAAGAGAGTGACGTGTTTAGGCTTTATCCCACCCATATTCATATGGCAATATCTCTAAGGCATTTATATATTATTTAAACTGTTTTCTTGTGAAAATATCCTTTATGTTTACAATAGAATAACATAAAAAGACTGTGACCTTTGTGTTTGGTCAATGACCACAACCTATGACCTGTTTTACAGAATGCAATGCGGTCATTAAACAGCGCATACCTGTATCATATTTTATGTTGAGCCCTACTACAGAACAGCCTTAGAGGCTTTCTAAAGGGTCCGACAGCGGCAGCTTGGCAATACTGGGACCTTCTGGTTGGTAATCCAGTATGTCGATGCATTACCACAATCAAAAAATGTTTTAAATGCAGTTCATTTATAATATTTAGTAGACTACGTCATCCAGAGCAACATGCTGTATAAGTGAGACAATCTTACAAGGTAAAAAAATGTTAAGGGCCTTAATTAAGGCCCAGGAGTGACAACACGAGATTTTTTTATAAATAATATATGTGAGGTCCTCACGAGACCTTTATGCAGGTATTGAAACAATCTTTAGTACATTAAAGCATAAATGGAGGTCTTTCAAGTTTACCCAGGATCTTACCACAGTATACAACACTGTGTAATTATAGTTTGAGTATTTAATTAGGTAAATTAATAGTAGATTTATATAAAGTATCAGTTATGCTTCATAAGTTGGTATTCACACTCAGATTCTTATATCTACAGCTGATTTATATCAATGTGCAAATGCTGGAGTGTCATAACTTCTTCACCTGTGCTGGATCCTACTTATAGTGATTACTAAATAGTTAAAGGACACGAAATAAAGAGCTAAACGAGTTTATGAAATGCTTCTGATGAACATAGGCTTTCACATCTGAGTTTCATCCTCACTTACTATCAATACGACTGAAACAGCAGTCAGTCCAGATTCCTAACACAAAGGAGAGCGACCCACCTCTCTGAACGCAGCCGCTCAGGCTGAGGCAGGACAGCAGGAAGATCTGCACCACTGGAATGTTCTTGAGGAGCTGCATAATTGCAGAAGGCTGTCCTTCAAACCAGCTTCAGAGAGCCACCCGTCAGCTTCATGTTAAAATCCTCAAACTGTTGGTTTTTTTGTCTGCAGAGACAAGTTTCCCACAGATGGATGTCTGAGCGTGTCCAAGTGTGTGTATGTGTGTTTGAGGCCTGGCTACACTGTCTGACAGCGCTATGCATGTAAGGTTTGCTTAAGCAGATGGACAGCAGCAGCTGCTTGATATCCGTACAGAGATATGAGCAGCTCAGTGGAACCTCACGAGGCCTCAAAGTCCAGCACAGTGTTTAACACACCAAGTTCTAAACAGCTTTATCGTTTAATGCTGTTGTCTAGCAAGTAAATGCTTCAGTCAAAATATCACAAGGATCAAACGCAGGAGCGTCCTGTCCAAAGAGGAGCTCTCAGAATCATTTTGAAGGCGTGCCTGTTCATTTAAATAACGAACCAATGCTCAACCCACCATCCTCAGTCATTCACAGCAAGTCATGTACTTATGATTTTCTTGTACATTTGATTCAGGGGACATTGGGACATAGTTACCTTCCCAGTTGGCTAAAACATTTTGTAGAACAGCAAACAGTATATTTATTACAATATCTCCAGAGATGAAGCAATAAAGACATGTCCACTCAATCAATGAGTGTGTAGAATGCTGTCTCACCCTTGGTTTTACTCAGTTTTTATGTTTTTAGTCAGATTTCTGCAGTTATCTGATCAAATGCCATGTAGACAACGTACTCTGATCTAGAAATCAGATTAAGAAAGCCGAAAAAATAATTCAGTCTGACCATGCACGCAGAGGGACTAGTAGAAAAAAAAAGGTTGCCAGGTCACCTTATTCCTAGCAGTTTAGCTTCTTTTAGGCTTATTTACAATTACCTGAAGCAGGATTCTCATGCAAGATCTGGCAACCCTAAAATTAAACACAGGAATGATTATTGAAGCTATGGTATTACTCACAAAATCTGATTTTTTGCAGTTATCTGACTATTAAATACAGCCAAACGCACTCAGTAACACTGTAAATGAAAGCTGACTGTAGTAAAAGCAAAACTACTTTCACTATAATTAAACAGACACCCTGAAGTATCCTTTCTAAATAATAATAATAATAATAATAATATTATTATTATTAATAATAATACTACTAATAATAATAATAATAATAATAATACTTTCTTACTCTTGCTCCCATTAGTGGTTGCCACGACAGATCTAATCCACATTTTTGACCCGGCACTGTCTTTATTTCAATGCACTTCCTGGACTTTGAATACAATAATAGGACACTCTTGCTGGGACACTTTAAAAAGACCCTTTGACCTAAATGCATATTGGAATGTAGGAGGAAATCTAGAGGTACCTAGAGAAAACCCAAGTTAATATGGGGAGAACATACAAACTCCACACAGGCAGAGTCTGGACTGGAAATTGGAAATTTGGGTTAATTGCAATCTATATCTTTGTTACTACTACTACTACTACTACTACTACTACTAATAATAATAATAATAATAATAATAATAGTAATAATAATAATAAAAATCATAATATAATAAATATTTTAATAAATAAAAAATAATTATTGTTATTAAATAATACTATTATTTAATAATAAATACTAAAATAAATATTAGTCATGTAATATTATTTACTAACAATAATAATATTTATTAATAATATTTAATAATAATAAAATAATCACAATGATAATATAATAAAATACTTTTAATAAATAACAATAATAAAATATATATTCAATAAAATTAATATTTAATAATAATAAAATAATCATAATGATAATATAATAAAATAATTTTAATAAATAAAAATACTAAAATAATTATTATTAAGTAACATTATTATTTAATAATAATATTTAATAATAATAATAACAATCGTAATATAATAATAAAAATATTTTAATAAAAAATAATACAACACTTATTATTAAACAAGATTATTATTTAATAATATTTAATAATAATAATAATAATAATAATAATAATAATATAATACAAATAAATTAATAAATAAAAATAATACATAAATAATTGTTATTATTAAAGAATGTTACTATTTAATAATAATAAATAATGAAATAATTATAATTATTAATATTTAATAATATTTTTATTATTATTATTATTATTATTATTATTATTATTAACAATCATAATATAATAATAAAACTATTTTAATAATTAAAAATAATAGAAATAATAATTATTATTATTAAATAATATCTAATAATAAATAGTAATTAGTAGTATTTAATAATATTTGATAATTATTATTATATGTATTAGTACATGCAATATGGTGGTCTGTGTTAAAACAATACATATTAATAATATAACATACAATGTATACTACAATAATAAGTACTACAATGTACTTGGGATTTGTCAACAGTATGTTTAAACAGTTCTGCGTAAGTAATTATGAAAAGCAGATAAAGACTAAAAGATAAAGTCCTATATGATACAAATATAGTATCGTATGGAGAAGACACGTAACCCGAATAATATAATGAACAATTATTTTAAACAGCTTTTTGCAGTGAATCTTTTGTTAAATGTGATTCTTTAGAATTTTTTGATCCTCTACTGAATCCATCGAGATGCCATTTCCTCTACACTACGAGACCAGCGCCCGCCTGCTCTCGCTTACATCAGACATAGCTGAAGCATGACTGGCATGGCGCCTGCATTCACGGGGTCTTTGTGTGGTGGACCCACCTGTTGCCTGCTGGCCTGTGCACTCTGATTTATTTTAAGCAAGGGAATGACATTTCCTAAAGTGCGTGTTTATGCTCCCATCCTTTTAGCCTTTGTTTTTTAGGGTTACAACGAAGAAAAAATATAAATGAGGGCTTAGGTTATTCCCAGTGTTTTAGTGACGCAATTAGTGACGATGCCCATAAAAGTTTTTATTTTGCAGCCTGTGCCATTTGTGCATGTCAGCAGATTGTGGGCTGCAAACATATCAGTATAAATTGCAGTTGTCAGGGTCAGTTTGAGATGGTTCCATGAGGACCAAAGATAAAGACTTGCACCCACGCACAGATGCAAAACTGAAAACAAACACGGCTTCGCTGGGAATATGTTGATTTCCAGAAGTTACAATATAGTCAGGAAGTCATGCAAAGTGACCAGGAAATAGAGCTGGCAGGTTGGGCAAACAATAATCTGATGACAAATGTGGAAAGTATATTAATGCTATAATGCATATATGTCTTGGATGAGATGGTTGTCCATCGCAGGTCCTACAGGGGTCGCTGTTGCAGTGTTGGGGAATGTCTATAGGCCACATTGCTAAGTATTTAGTGTGATCTCCCCACACACTTCAGCAATAGCATCATCTAGCAACAAGATGCCAATTTGATCCTTCAACAGAAGACATTTTATCAAGAAGGGTCTATTTGGAAGGGTAGCAGCCAATAAACCACTTTTTCAGAGGGGTACAGGAAGACAAGGCCAGGATATGTCTAAGCTTACAAAGACTGGAATGAATATCAGTGGAAAAGAGGGTTATGAAGGGACGAACCCAAGTATGACATTTTTGGTTCCAGTTGTTTGGTTCCTCTTATTTGCCCATAAAGAGAGGATTTTGCAAATAAAATAGCACTACGTAATGTAAACGTATAATAAGAATGGCCAACTTAAGGAAGTTGTTGTGTTGAGGCTAAGGTCCATGTTCGTGACAGCATGTTTTGTAGTATATTCATGGCAATGGTTTAAAGGTGTCTGAAAAAATTCTCCGCTTGAGACTGTTTTGCGTTGCTTTCAAGAAAGGTTTAATGACAACAGGCAATACAGCATCAATTCAGGCTCCATGGAAACCTGGAGAGCATCGAAGGCCAGAATGAGCACTCTGTCTTTCAGAGGTGCTTCCTGGGTTAAATACCTGAACACTGGGCCCTCAGGCTCCCCATGGTCACAGTCTGAAACAAAGGGCTTTGTGCACCCCCCCATTTACGACCCTTCATCGTCTTGGAAAATGGGACTGACCAAGTGAAGCTTGGTCAGTCCCATCAGCTTTCTGTGTCTATTTCATATCTACTCTTGTTGCAGAGGCTTTATTTTCATTTGTGAAATACTTTCACATAAACACAGCCAGTGACCATTTTCTCCCCAGTGTAAAGACTTGAATTAATTCTCTCAAAAGATTCTCTGTACTGCATCTGATTTATAGTGTAAAGCTGGATGACTGAATAAACAAAACACATTAACATTCAGCCCTAATATGAAAGTCCTGCTAGCAGGTTTGTTAAACGTGCCAGTGTAGGTGCTACATGCCAAGTACCAATTAGCTTAGCATAGGTTCCACATGGCTTCGTGTTGTCTAGAGGCTTGCCAGGTCCGTTTCAGATGGATCTTATTTTAAACTTGCTGAAAGCTTAGTATGAGAAGGGGATTTTTGCAAAATGGTTCCTGGGATAAATATCACTGTCAATCACTGGAGTCAAAGAAATCATGCATAAAGTGAAAAAAAAAACGGTTTGGTTCGATTTATGCCACTTTGGTACTAACTGTGCGGCATTGGTCCAAATCCAGATTAGTCCAGAACCTTCCTGTGACTTGTGAGTAGGTGGTCTTTAGTATATGCTAATAAACACATAATAAAGCTGTCATGAGTGAGGGTTTAGGTGTAATAAGGAGACCCAAATGCAGGACAGCATTAAAATAAACATAGATTTATTAATAAACCCAAAGGAACCAAGGATAACCAGAACCAAGGAAACACAACTTAAACAGCCTAGCTGGCTGACCCCAGGATCGGCGGAAGCTAGGATGCACTGGACCTCGAGGACACATCCGTTTGTCAACGGTGGGCCCAGGACGGGCTGGTCCCAGGACAAGGCCAACCAGCACTCACAGCCCTATGGTCACCCACTGCCGGAACTCCTTTTAATTGTGGCCGGCGCCAGCATGGTCCTCACCAGGGGATATCTCCTGTACCACTGTACTACCACCCTGGCCGTACCCACACAACCAGTCAGTGGACCCAGGGGGTGCCTCCGGGGGCTTACGATCCCTTCTCTGTCTACTTGACCTATCATTACCTCCGGGCTCCAGCCTGTACTCCACCCACCCTCTACAAAGGGCGGGTGGTACCTTCAGCCCTAACTCCCTCTTGGCTTCCAGCGATGGGAAGTGCCTCGGTCTGCAAACACAGGATCTAAAACACAAAGACAACCAGGATTAGTATAGTGCATCTTCTAGCTCCGCTATGCACGTCAATCCAGAGGCAGACGCCAGGTCTGAAGCAAGCGTGGCGTGCGAACCTTCCCATGACGAGCGTAAACGCTACAATGCCAGCTCGTTGCTCCAAGACCTGCATCTGCCTTATAAAACCTAACCACAGCTGAACTCAAGTAGGCGTGCATCAGCGCCGTGCCGCTAGGTGGCAATAAAGACCCGCCTTAAGCTCCCACGAGGGAGACTGCTTCCAAAAGCAGAAGCAGCTCCACTCGTTACAAAAGTACTTAATATCACATATGGTTGGGACAGCTGATGCAGCTCACATGTGTTGTTTCATCATAAACACACAAATTGCCAATGGAGATTAATAGAGGGATGTGTCATGCAATGTCACTGAGTCTTGGCAGGCTTTGTCATATCACATTGTGCAACACAATACATGTCCAGGACAGAATGCAGCTCCAAAAAACCTGAGGTGCTAACTGTTGTAGGTTACACTAGCCCTTTGCAAGGTACTCATATTCAAGGTAATAACTGATAGTTTAGCAGTCAGATATGCTAGCTCACCACCACAGGGACCTGGGTTCGAGTTTCAGGAGGGCATTCAGACTAGGTTGGGTGTCGTCTGCAGACACTATTGGCACAACTGACTGAGGGAGGAGAGCAAAGTCAGCTGCAAAAGCAACCTACTTTCTCTGCGATGGAATGGAATACTGTCCAGGATATGCTTACGTCTGCATCAAATGACCTCCAGAGCCCCAGTAACAAGAAAAAGTGGAGTTAAACCATGAAAACTGTAAATAAAATCAAAACAGCCTGAGGTTTTACTGTCTGTCAATCTGGTCATCATCTACTGTAGTCATTGTGTGTTAACTTACTTTGCATAACTTGACACAACTCACTTTATCATAATAATCTCTTTGAAACATATAATACTGTGCAAAAGTCTTAGGCCACCATTAGATATACCGCTCAGCCAAAAACAGGTCACATGCTCTAATATTTCGTCGGCCTGCTTTTAGCTTTGATTACAGCACGCAGTCACTGTGGTGTCGTTTCCACAAGCTACTGCAATGTCACAACATTTATTTCTGTCCAGAGTTGTGTTCATTTTTCTCCAAGATCTTGTATTGATGATGGAGATTTGGACCCACTGCCTTATCCAGAACATCCCAAAGATTCTCAGTGGGGTTCAGGTCTGGAATCTGTGGTCTCCAATCCATGTATGAAAATGATGTCTCATGCTCCCTGAACCACTCTCTCACAATTTGATCCCCATGAATCCTGGTATCGGATCATCTTGGAATATAAAGAAAAAATCCATTGATGGAATAACCTGGTGGTGCAGTATATTCAGGTATCAGCTGATCTCATTCTTTGGGCTCATAACGTTACTGAACCGAGACCTGACCTAGAACTGCAGCAGAAGCCCAGATCATAGCTCCGCCCCCACAGGTGAGACTTTTTTTTTGGCCAGGCAGTGCATTTTTCCGTCTCTTTCTTAGACTACAATCAGAAAATACAGAAAATAATGCATTTTCTTTAAAGCTTCTCTGGACCACATTGGCAAGTATTTACTGTGACCTTCTGTTAATTTGAGCAATAGCAGCATCTGCAGATTTATTGAATTGCCAAGTTGGCCCTTCTACAGTCTGAATAAGCTTGATCAGGATGGGTCTTTTTGGAAGCCAAGAAACCACTTGTTTGTGAATCTAATGGTGGCTTAAGACTTTTGCAGTCCTGCGTGTGTGTGTGTTTCACAAAGCTCATCCAAGCCGCAGAGCAAATTTGTTTATGAGGTTACTGAACTTTCCATGAGGTTTGCATGAATTTTTCTAATGTCACGTGGCATGATGGGATTGAATATCTTGGAAAGGTCAGAAAACAACAAGATACATGACAAAAGGAAAAGTGCAGTCAAAAAAAAAACAAAAACACTGCATAAAAAAGCATTTCACCAGCAGTCTGTGTGAGTTAAATAGAACTCTATCGCCAGCTTGTGTTCATTCAGAGAACTGCATGTTTACAGATTTTTTTATTTATTTTTTTTTGTTCACAGTTTATTCGATGAGAATTTATTTATTCATTCATTGTCTTATCTGCTTATCCTGGTCATAGCACAGGGCTCAAGGCAGAAGCAACCCTAGACAGGGCACCGATTCATCATATCCATACACACATACACTTTTGGAAACACCAATTAACTTAACACATGTCTTTTGGTATGTGAGAGGAACCCAGAGTACCCAGAGAACTAAGACCAATTAAGAGCTACTATATGGTCATATACACTCAGTGGGCACTTTAGTAGGTTCGCCTCGATCCACTTTTTGAAATCAGAACTGCATTAATTCATTTACTCTTTTTTGGGCCATTTTCTGTAAGCCCTCGGCTGTGTGAGATAATCCCAGTAGATCAGCAATTTCTGAAATACTCTGAGAAGCCTTTTAAGTACTAACAAACACGCCACATTAAAAGTCACTTGAATCACTCTGATACTCGATTTGAACTTTAGCAGGTTGTCACGATCTGGGCGTCCGGAGAATGAGGTCCTAAGCGCCAGGGGTGAGCCTCTACGCCTGTGTGTGGTGGGCAAGTGCTACCTGCTGAGTATGGGCAGTAGCGCACTCAGTGAAGCACCGACCCTATGCTATCTACAGGCCCTGTTGTTACCTTGGACCTCCTGGTCCTACATCACCTTCCCTTCTTTGCAAAAAGGGCGGTACCAGCTGACCCTGCTGGGCGCTTCCACTGAGGAGCTCCCGTCACGATGGGCTTGCCCAGAGTCGCAGTCACAGGTAGTGAGGGGCTTACAGCGGGGGTCACTGGATGCAAAGAGGGAGCCTTAAAATGGCGGCGTATAAACAAAGAGCCTGAACAGCAACAAGTAAATAAAAGGCCCCTTAAATGGCAACACGAAAATGAAGAGCCTAAACGGCCGAGACTCAAGGAGCATGTGAAGTAGCATAAGATGCTATCAGGGAAGCCTAGACAACAAAACTTGAGGAGCACATGTGATGTAGCGTAAGACACTATCAGGGAATCCTACACGGCAAAACTCAAGGAGTGCGTGTGACATAGAGTGTAGCGTATGACGCTATTGGGGAAGCCTAGATGGCAAAACGTGTTGAAAAAATAGAGAAGGACGCAGGACTGATTATCAGCTCAAAAAGAGATTGGTGTATAACATGGAGGTCGGCAAAACACGAGTGCAGTTCAAGGACACGACACGGAACGTCATGAGAAACTGGTTTAAATAACGCTAGTTCCAGGTGTTTTTTAATTTAATTACCGCGCCCATTATGTATTGTTGTAGTACCCACCTGTGAGCACACCAAACTCTGTCTCAGCCCTCTAGTGGTGGGCCGAGCAGTTGAAGCAGGGTTGGTAACACGAGTCATCTTTACCATGTCTACATACCTAAGTGTACTGATTAGATAAGTGACTGAAAGTTTATAATTTAAAAAGTATATATTTATAATTGTGATTTGACTTGAAGGTGATCTGTGTTCCATTTTTCTTTGTTTCGATTTTTATCCACACTAATATATGTATTTAAATGGCCTATGCTATGCTAAAATGCTATGCAAAATAGCTATGCAAAAATGGTCTGGAAGCTACTCTAGATTAAGTAAAAGGTACGTACAGTGAAAACATATTATGAATATGAATTTAGATATGAAAAGACAACAAATGTACAGCTTAAACCACCCAGTCATTATCTCACTTAGTTAATCTGTCTATATTGGGAAAGCAAAAGAACTTGAAATGCTAAAGATAAGAAATAATCAATGACAAAAAAATTTCTTTGTGAACTAGCAGTGTATGTTAAGACACAATTTTCATGTAATTCAGCTGTTTAATGATGAACAGGGCATGTAAAGGGCAATGGTGCAAAAAAAAAATGTATAAGGAAGTTATAGCGTTGATGTCAGGCTGTTATTATGTGATTATGTTAGGCTAAGGATAATAACCATGTGGAAAACCCAGCACACAGCCCAAAGCATTAATCAGAAACAAAACAGACAGGAAGGATTAGGTGGGGTTGTTCTTTATTTGCTCTTTTGTCAATCAAGGACTAATTTACACAAGTTATTTTGGATACAGACTTTTGCTTACATATTTCCTGTAAATATTTAGATGCAATAAAAATAAACTATTAACCTGGTAATAGAACAAATTCTATGGAAAATACGGCCATGACATTTTTATCAGAAAGTTAAAATGAGCTTAACAAATGATTACTATTTTTGAAATAAACTGAAAAAATTATCAATGAATTTCCATAAACCTAAAACATGCAATCAGAAAATATATAATAATATTTTACATAAAGGCATAAAGGAACCACATGTCCATGTACTTCAGGAGGTGAGGTGACTGCAGGGCCCGGGCGTCGTCCTGGGCCGCTTCCTGTGCCCCCTGCTGATATGGCCACGCCTCCCTCCAGATGTGACCTCGTCATCTTATGTCCTAGCTCTCGCTGATTCCGGGGGTTGGCAGGTAAGGCTTTTTCCCTTTGGTTATCATTGTTTATGCTTTAAATTGTTTATTTTCAATTCCGTTATGAGTTCAATATTCTTATTTAAGAAGCTGTCTGCATTTGGATCCTCTCTTAACATCTTGCTCCCAACTTATAACAGTAATTATTTTAAAGCTAAGAAACCCTATAAACTATAAATATACAATATTGCTTTGCACAGTATTGCTCGGTTTTTTTTATATGCTTGATCTTGTTGTCTAATCTCACCCAATCTTGGATGGGTTTATCTTTTGAGACTTGCTCCCTGTTTTCCTCTTTATGCATCTCAGCAAGTTTTGACTTGCTACTGTCACTTGTGGATGCTTATGTGGAATCCAGACTCAGCTTTGCTGAAAGCTGCTTTGCCTCAATGTTTATTAAGACCATTATGTTTTCTCCAATTAATGCTAAAGTTTAATTAAAAAAATATTCATAAATGCACTTTGTCACCCCCAAAAACACAGCCTGTCTTGGAGCACTAACCCTAGATGATCCAACCATGCACAGACATGTTTGAACCCAAAGCATGGTTCGAAAATCACTGCATTGCATAATCAATAAATCTGTAATCCATATCAGAGGGCTGTGTGTTAGTGCACCTAAAGCGACTCAAAAAAAAAAAAGCCTATTAAACTATGCAAGTGAGACTTTCCACAAAAAGTTGCATTGTGATGATGCAAGTGTGCTCGGGCCCAGAATATTGAAGAGCAATGTGAGCGCAGGCTATTGTTAATGGGGGAGAAATCATACTCATTTTTTCAAGGCAATCGGGCTTTATATCCACACCCATAAATTTTAGGGCACCCCCTAGGTTTCATGGCCACAACGTGAGTAGTTTGATCACATTACTTTCAAGTTTTACAAAGTCTGATAATTATTGTACAACTTCAAAAGTTTTCACCATGAAACAACAACTGTTGTGTGTCTAAGAAAATTATTATTTTATGTACAAAAGTGTTTCCTGTCTGAACATATCAACCTGAAACATGTTTATTGGTACAGAAAGGGTTAACCTTACTATTGTAGGTACATGGACTGTACCTGGGTGTGTTCAAAGGTCTTAAATCTGCTGCACACTCCCAGAATGCTCAGAGGAGAGGTGAGGCGGATCGAGTTACAGCACAACACTGTATGAATACACCGGTTGTTAACACCTGCCTGGCATGTAATTTCCCCTTCAGATCCAAAGCCGTGTTTCAGAACCAGGCCTCTTTTTTTTGGAACGTCTTCCTGACTGGATATGTTAGAGATGGTACTGATTCCACTGTGAATCAGCTGATACTGGATCTGAGCTGGCAAAAGGTGAGAATGGAGTGTTTTAAGAGTTTGTTTAAACTTTGTATCAGGCCTGTTTGCAGATGCCTCTTCATGGTTGTTGGCTTACAATTAGGCAATCATGTTTAATCAAGAATGAGCGCACTTTGATAAACACTAAAACACTGTGGACACTAGTTTTTAATCACATTTCAGTGGGCGTTCATGGAGCTTTGGTTAAAACCAGCTCACATAAACAGAGTAAAGTGAAAGTAAGACTGAAAGAAACAACAAATCCTTAAACAAACAGAGTTAAATTCAGAAACGTCAACTTGTTCCAACGCTAAAAACCAAAAATGCAATGGGTTTTCACGTCTTCTTCATCATATATCAGCATGTTTGACTAACCAAACTCACACAGAAGAAATTCCAATCTGGAAAGAGCAAATTTGAACACAGCTGAGGAGTTTTTGGGGAAATCAGTGGGGTGTGCCCGAAATAATTGACTACATGACTGCTGTGAAGTGATCTCAGACTGGTGTTTCTACTATTACGTCCCAAAAAATTAGAATATCATGAAAAATTTCTATTACATAAGATCAAGACGAATCCTAGACATGAGCTACAAATGTTTCATTCCTCATATCAAGCTGCTCCTGAACCAGAACCAATGTCAGAAGTCTTACTTGGGCTGTGGAGAAAAAGAACTGGAGCGCTGCTCAGTGGTCCAAAATCCTCTTTTCAGATGAAAGTAAATTTTGCATGTCATTTGGAAATTAAGGTCCCAGATTCT
>JAVSBU010099564.1:0-13347 GCA_033118015.1 Loricariichthys derbyi
AGTAAAATATGGTGGTGGTAGTGTGATGGTCTGGGACTGTTTTGCTGCTTCAGGACCTGAAGACTTGCTGTGATAAATGGAACCATGAATTCTCCTGTCTACCAGAAAATCCTGAAGGAGAATATCCTGACATCTGTTTGTGACCTCAAGCTGAAATGAACTTGGGTTCTGCAGCAGAACAATGATCCAAAACACACCAACAAGTCCACCTCTAAATGGCTGAAGAAATATAAAGTGAAGATTTTGGAGTGGCCTAGTCAAAGTCCTGACCTGAATCCTATTGAGAGGCCTTAAAAAGGCTTTTCATGTTCAAAAACCCTCCAATGTTGCTGAATTACAATAATTCTGCAAAGATGAGTGGGTCAGAATTCCTCCACAGCTCTGTGAAAGACTCATTGCAAGTTACTGTAAATACTTGATTGCAGTTGTTGCTGCTAAGGGTGGATCAACCAGTTATTAGGCTTAGGGGGAAAATACTTTTTCACACGGGGCCATGTAGGTTTGGATTTTTTTTCTCCCTTAATAATAAAAACCTTTATTTAAAACACTTTCTCAAACCACTGTATAATTACAAGGTTAAGGCATTTATAAATGGCCTCATGAGTGGGTCCTTAGAGTTTTAAGGATTTAAACTGATGTAATCTACTTCTGACAACTACTTTCAATGACTTTGGGTCCTTATGAATTAGGTACAGTGGTTATTGAAAGTTTGTGAACCCTGTATAATTTTCTAGATTTCGCCATAAATAAATGACCCAAAACATCATCAGATTTCCACACAAGTCCTAAAAGTAGGTAAATAGAACCTAGAAAAACAAATGAGATAAAAATATTATACTTGGTAATTTATTAATTTATTGAGGAAAATGATCCAATATTACATATCAGTGAGTGGCAAAAGTATGTGAACTTCTAGGATTAGCAGTTAATTTACAAGTGAAATTAGTGTTGGAATGTGTTGCAGGCCTGAAATGCAGGAATGGGTGTATATTAACAAAAGAAATTAAGTTGTTTAGGTAAAACATGAAATATATTGGGTTCATATTATCTGCAATTAAATAAAAAACAAAGTAAATGTAAGAAACACAGGATTTTTATTTATTTATTTTCACATATTGTCCCAACTATTTCTGACTTGGGCTTGTATATTATTAGAATGATTCTGATATAGGAATGTATTCCATAAAAACTTTGGTGGAATATATATTAATTTAGATGTAACAGTTTGTTTATTTTATAACTACAAAATATCAGTATTGTTAGACCTTATCATAATCCCTTCATATTCCTCCAGTACATTATCAGATTTTCCCAGTTCTAAAAGTAGATAAAGAGAACATTGTTAAACAAATGATACAAAAATATTACTTTGTAATTTATTTATTGAGGAAAATGATCCAATATTACATATTAGCGAGTGGGAAAAGTATGTGAACCTCTTAGCAGGTAATTTGCATGTGAAATTCGAGTCAGGTGTTTCAATCAGGATGAGAATCAGGTGTGCGTGGCAGCCTGTATTATTTAAAGATCATCGCACGAACAAAGGATATTTCTAAGGACCTTAGAAAAAAGAGTTGTGGATGCTTATCAAGCTGGAAAAGGTTGCAAAACCATCTCTAAAGAGTTTGGATTCCACAAATCCACTGTCAGACAGATTGTGTACAAATGGAGGAAATTCAAGACCTTTATAACCCTCCCCGGTAGTGGTTTACCAACAAAGATCACTCCAGGAACAAGGTGTGTAATAATTGGCAGTTCACAAACTTCTAAGCAGCTGAAGGCCTCTCCCATTGGCTAAGGTTAATGTTCATGGGTCCAGCATCAGAGGAACATTGAACAACAATCGTGTGCATGGCAGGGTTGCAAGGAGAAAGCCACTGCTCTCCAAAAAGAGCATTGCTGCTCATCTGCAGTTTGCTAAAGATCACAGCAGATACTGAAAGCAAAGGTTCACATACTTTTACAACTCACTAATATATGTAAAAATATGCTAGTGGCACAAGAAGTGTAACATGGGGGTTGAATGTTAAATTCATCTATCTAAATAATGCTTAAAAAAATTGACTTGTTCCAGCTGTTTAGGAGAAAACTGACTTGGGTATGACTATGATAGAAACGTAATGTTCATCACAAGGTGTCCAACTAATTGATTATTTTTCATGACAAAAACATGTTATAAGGCTTGCAATCCATTTGAAACACATCCTGCTGTAAGATATTTGAATATGGACTACATTTTTTAAATTTCTATTTTTTTATGGCCATTTGGGAAATTTGAAAATTGGACACCATAATGTACGTTACACAAGAAGGAAAAGATTTGACAAAAGTTCAGTTATAGTTAAGACAATATGAATTTATTACTCTCTTTGGCAATGAACATGTGCAACAATACAAAAGAAATACCTGGGTAAACTTTTTCACTGAAATAAATGTTTCCTGAACAGTTAATAATTGGATGCAATGTAACTCACACAGACACTGGGTACCACTAACATATTTTTACATATATGTAATATTGGATGATTCTCCTCAATAAATAAATGACCTAGTATATATTTTTGTCTCATTTGTTTAACTAGGTTCTCTTTATCTACTTTTAGGACTTGTGTGGAAATCTGATGAGGTTTTAGGTCATATTACGCAGAAGAAAATTCTAAATATAGAAAATAAAAAATAAATATAGGAAATTCTAAACGGTTCACAAACTTTCAAGCACCACTGCATGTAACAAACATTTCATGCTTTGTTTAATATAGTGTTTATACAGTATGCAAAAAATTGATACCATGTTAAATAATGTATTAAACCACAGATTTTCCACTAATGTTTCTATTTTCATTGCATATTACATACGAAGAAAATCTACAGCATTACTATAGATAATATGTATATTTCACCATATCACTTATAACACAGTTTCTCTGTGTACCTACATCATTAAATGACAGCAAATTTTACCTTTTTATTATTAACTAAAAATAACCAACTTAAAAAGGAAATATTAGCGTAAAGTACATTTGATACTTCAGAGGCCACATACCACACTGAAATCAACCAATCATTATCAAAGGATCATGAGTTTAAAATATTGAACTCTGTTTCCAGGTACAGAAAGGCATCTCCAGGAGGGAAGTTCAATGTCTCATTTAGCTGCCATCACAGTCTTCTCACTGCTCATCATTGTATGCATGCTAATTGTGCTCTTCAGAAAGTCCTGTCATCCAAGAAGAGGTATAGACCTTAAAAACATTTCTTCTTTTAAGTGTGGACTTTAGTGGTTATATATTTTAAACACTGTGCTGTCAGAGCATTGCCAAACCTTCCCCAATCTTTTCCTGAACTTAGAAGCATTATAAATTGTGCATTAAGGATTCCCTTCACTGAAACTAAAAGGTCCAGTTAGAAACTTCAAAAACAACTCCATATTACTAATACTCCAATAGTACTACTACTAACAACAACAATAATAATAATAATAATAATACTTTCTGGGACTATGAATTTGGGCAGGATCCTTTCTGTGTGGAATGTGCATGGTTTCCTCCATGTCAAAAGACGTGTACGTTAGATGAATTGGAGATATTAAATTTCTCACAACCATGTTTGATATTGAAGTAGTACTGATGTAAATGTAATATTATTTCTGTCAGTAAAATAGCAAGTGTGCTGATGTGTCATTCAATAAACCAAACAAACAAACAGCCTTTGGGCAGACCGCATTCTTCTGGCATCTGCCAACTCAGATTTGCCTGCTCTAGAGTCCAATGGTAGTGTGTTTTAGTTCAGCCATAAATTGACATTGCACATACTCACTTGTGTGTGGGAGCATTGTCATGGGAATCTGTTCATTCTTCTGAGAAAGCTTTCTTCTATGTTTTGGAACATGACTGTAAGGTTGGGCATTTATATTAGTTAATGAGCACTTGCAGACTGCTGGCATTCCAATCATCTCATATGTATCTGATGGAGTTAACAACATAAATATGTGCAAGCCAGCCAAAATCCCATTCAAAGTTGATAAACCATTTCTCACTAAGTTGTTCCATTATACTGCTACCATGATTTGTCTTCGGAGATTCCATGCCCATATTCTTATTGTGTGAACCTTTTAACAGTGTGTGTAGCTTAAAAACAGTGAGCACTAATTAGAAGAACACGTTTGGCAGCTCTTACAGTCAGCTCTGGTAAAAGGCATTAGAAAAGTCTCATATTATAACACTATCATGTTAAAATTTGCTGAAATATTTATGGCTTTATGAATGATTTTATGTATCTTTTAGCAGAAACTGTGACTAATATAGTACAACCCTTATCAAAAATGATGGAATCACCACTCTTGGTGGATGTTGTTTCAATTGTTTAACTTCGTAGGGAAAAAAAAATCACAGACATGCTACATAACTATCATTTTTCAAAATTCCAACCTTTTGGCATTAAGAAATAATTAAAAAAAGAAAGTAATATAATTGTTCTGGTCAGTCACAATTGCTTTATTTAGATCAAGAAGAGGAAAAAAAGGTGGAATCGCTCAATTCTGCGGAAAAACATTATGGAATCACTCCGTAATTTGCAGGTCTAAAACAAACACCTGCAGTAGATTAAATTAGCTAATTATTCTTCAGTTTAAAGAGAGTGCTCACACCTTGGAGAGCTGTTACACAAAGCAGGTTGACATGAATCATGGCTCCAACATGAGAGACATCATTTTAAACAAAGGAAAGGTTTATAAAACTTTTTCAAGAAGGTAAATCATCATGAAATGTCAAAAAAGATGTTTGTTGTTCCAAGTCAGTTGTGACTAAAATCTGGACCAAGTACAAACAAAATAAGAAAAGTGAAGCATGCTGGTAGACCAAGGAAGAACTCACAACATTAAGATAGAGCACTTAAAGCAATATGTCTTGAAAACATAAAATGTACCACAAAAAATGAGAAACAAGTGGGCAGAAAGTTGACTCAATTCCTTATGACTGAATTTTAAGAAGTTCCCTAAAACAAATGGGATTTACACACAGAAAAGCTAAACAAAAGCCATCATTAACACCTAAACAGAAAAGAACAAGGTTACAGTGGGCTAAAGAAAAGCAATCATGGACTGTGGGTGACTGGATGGAACTGATCTATAGGGATGAATCGTGAATCTCCATTGGGCAAGGTCATGATGCTGACACTTTTGTTTGGTGTTGGTCCAACGAAATTTATAGAAGATAACTGTTTAAAGAAAAAAATCTAAATTTCCATAGTCATTGATGATATGGGCCTGCATGTCAGGTAAAGGCACGGGGGAAATGGCAGTCATTACATCATCAATAAAGGCCAAAGTCTACATTGAAGTCTTATTCCATCAGTTTTTAATTTTTCAAAATGATAATGCATCTTGCCATAGGGCAAAAAATGTGAAAACTTTCAGTATAATGTCAATGGCCTGGCCTCCAAATAGTCTTGATCTCAATCCAGTTGAAAATCTCTGCTGGAAATGGAAGAAAATGATCAATGACAAGACTCCAATCTGCAACAGCAATGAGAGACAGATTGATGAAGTTGAATGACTCTGTCATTAGTTAAGTCCATGCCTCAGAGAATTCATCATGATTCCATAATTTTTTTCCTCAGATTTGAGTGATTCCATAATTTGACTGACCACAACCATTATACTTCTTGCTTTTTTATTATTTCTTAATGTCAGAAGGTTGAAAAATGTTGAAAGCTTTTGAAAAATTACAGTTTTGTGACATGTCTGTGATACATTTTTTTTCTACAAGCTTAAAAAATTGACAGAACATCTTCCTTAGGGTGGTAATTCCATAATTTTTGACAGGGGTAGTATAATCCTCTAGGTGGATAGGGTTTCCACATACAGTTGCAATCAGAAATATTCAACCCCCTTAACGCCAAAGACATTATAGAGATGTGGATGAAATATAATGACAAAACATAAATGACAAAAAAAAAAAAATTAACCAACATACAGTATTTATTAATACGTGAGTTATTTTGACAACAGAAGTTGACTTAACTTTGAAGTTAAAATGAGGAACATAACTCTTTGAGCATGTGCACTCTTATTCAGCACCTTGCTTTAATACTTTATGGAGCATTCTGTAGCTTTTATAACTTCCATCAAATGTTTTGGTAATTAGTAACAAGCTTCTTACACCTCTCAATTGTAATCTTGGCCCATTCTTTACGTGGAAAAGCATCTAGTTTTTAGATTTAGATTTGATGACTGAGAAGGCCACTCTAGGACATTCCAGGATCTTTTTCTCAACCAAGCTTTGGTTGACTTGGAGATGTGCTTAGGGTCATTGTCTTGCTGGAAGGTCCAAAGACTGCCAATGTTTAATTTTTCAACAGATGGCATCAAGTTCCTCTTAAAATGGCCTGATATTTCTGAGAATCCATGATTCTAGATACACAATCAATATTGCCAGTTCCTGCTGCAGAAAAACAGCCCCGCATCATCAATGACCCACCTCCATGCTTGACTGTAGGGATGGTTTTCTTCTGGTCATTATCCTGGCCTTTCATAGTTCCAGTTCCAGTTTGGTTCCATCAGTCCATATAAGTGTCTCCTAAAGCTCTGTAGCCTTATCCAAATTCTTCCTGCCATATTCTAGTTGACTTTTGATGTTCCTTGTGGTTAAGAGTGGAGTGTGTCTTGGAGCCCGGTCATAAAGTCTTTGTTTATTCAGTGCACATCTTATAGTTGCTACTGAAGCACTTATTCCAGCCTTCATCAGGTCATCCTGTAGGTGAGCTGATGAGCTCTGGGTTTTTTTCTTATTTGTCCTGAATAAGTTGCTAAGGGCCCTTGATTAAATGTTGGGCTTTCTTCCATAAGTTTTAAACTTCCTTATAATGCTCCCAATAGTGTCTCTTGAGATGTTATATTTTTTGGAAATATTCTTATACCCAAGCCACTTCAGGTGCAATGAAATAATCTCCTCTCTCAGCTTTTGTGGAAGCTCCTTTGTCTTTCCTATGATTGCAACTCACCTTGAATTCCTTCATCTGTGGGGTTTATATATCCATCACAGCTGAATGAAGGATCGTTATAGAGTTCTCAAAGGATTAATTATGCTTCAACTCCACTTTAGCCCATAAAAAATGCCAGAAAGCTTTAAAAACAATATAATATAGGGGTTTAATAATTGTCACATGCCTATCTTAACAAAATATAATGTTACACACAAATACTACATCATGAATTTTCTGTTCTGATTTTATGTCTCACTGAACTCATAAAGAAGTCATCCAATGCAGAATCTTGCTATTTAAAAAAAAACTTAAGTTGATAAATCCTTTTGGAGGGTTGAATATATTTCAATATATTTGCAGTTGTAGGTTTTGTCCTTGTAGCATACATAAGATTGCCAGTAAGTTTTTAAGGACATTTTTCCTGTGGTCAGGTTTTACTCAGCTTGAACGAGAAACTGCACTGATATTTTATTTAGCCTACGTTACTCGTGAATTTGAATGCAGCTCCAAGCTGACTCTGAGGTGCAGGTTTTATTCAAATTAGCTGGGAGCTCAATGTTCTCAAAGTTCTCAGAGTGCTTTAAATAGTATAAAACTATAAAAGCAGCATCAGTGGCATTTTTAATATTTCTGGTTGGTACATGAGGGCTAATATTATTTTCCCTGTTACAGTTCTGATGAAAATCTACAGCAGGTAAGAAAAATGAAACTCGGATTCGTATTTACTGAGAAAAATATTTACTCTATTTTGATGGTTAATGATATTTTGTTTGGTCTCTCCCCTCTAGGCCAATCCCAGAGCAGAAAGGATTGCATCGTTCAGGTAAACATGCCGTCTGCCTTATATGACCAGTGTGTGTTGTTAAGCGGTGCTGTGTACATAGCTCCTGATCAAACAGACGCCCTTGAAACACACTATCAGCTCAAAAACAATTACCACAATCATATGGGCTTTTAAACAGTGTAAGCTACAGTGTGTTTTCTTGTTTGCTTAATCACAGAGGCATCAGTTTCTATGTTCATTTAAGTCCCTTTTATAGCTGGCTTGTAACCCATGGATACTGATTGATCGATACTACTGCATGCTATTTGTAGAGGAAGTAGTAAGTCTGATTTTCCTACTGAAAGGAAAGTAATAACCAGCATGTAAACAAGGGGTGAAAACATTAATAAGATGTCTTCCTCCCAATTCTGTGTACTCCAAAATACACAGAATAACAATATTTAGTACAAAGATCATACAATAATAATACAACTTTGCATAGAACATGCTTAAAATAAACATTTTAATAACAATTATGTAACTTATAGGGAACAAACAAAAACAGAAAGTAATTTCATAGACAAAAGCAAATATATGAACTGCTAAAACTACAAAACTACAAAAAAAACTGCTAAAACTACAAAAAGCATTAGTTTTATAACCAATTCTATTTTTTTTGTTTTGTTTTATTAATTAATTTGTTACAACCCCAATTCCAATGAAGTTGGGATGTTGTGAAAAACATAAATAAAAACAGAATATGATGATTTGTAAATCCGTTTCAACCCATATTTGATTGAATACACTACAAAGACGAGATATTTAATGTTCAAACAAATAAACTTTATAATAATAATAATAATAATAATAATAATAATAATAATTATTATTATTATTATTATTATTATTTTATTCACTCATTTCGTATTTGATGCCTACAAAACTATATAATGATGTGATTTCAAACAGGTGATTATGATCATGATTTGGTACAAAAGCAGCATCCAAGAAAGATTGAGACTTTAAAGAGCAGGAGATGGAAATGGCAAAGGATATGTGTGAGAAAATTATTGAAATGTTTAAAAACAACGTTCCTCAAATGAAAATTGAAGGAATTTACATATTTCAGTCGTAACTTTTGCTGATTTGGTTTGTTTTTCACTGTCTTGTTGAAAAAGACATTGATCTCATCTTAAATTCATATGTTGCTCTAACATCTCAATGTGCTTTTCTGCATTAAGACTGCCATGACAGAAGTGTAAATGACCTTTGCTAAGGGCACCAACAAAACCCCAAACCCTGTCATTTGGACTGATAACAGTCTGGATGGTCCTTTTTGTCTTTGGTCTAGAACACATGGTGTTCATTTTTTCCAAAACAGATCTGGAATACTGATTTATCTGGCCCCAATACACATTTCCACTGTGTGATGGTCTATCCTAGATGCCTCTGAGCCAAGAGAAGTCAACAGCACGTCTGGATATGGTTAACATGAGGCTTCTTTTTTGCACAGTAAAGTTTAATGTGGCATTTGTGAATGTAACTCCATATTGTAGAGCTTGATAAAGGTTTGCCAACTAATTCCTTACCCATGTGATTATATCAGCTTTTGTTGAATGATGGTTCTTGATGCAGAGCTTTCTGAGAGATCAAAGATCACAGCATTCAGTTTAAGTTTGCACCTTTGGCCTTAATGCACTTTAATTCCTCAAGATTCCTTTGATTGTTTAATGTTATTATACACTGTAGAGGGAGGAATATGAAAATTCTTTACAATATTTCTTTGAATATCATTGTTTTTAAACATTTCAGTACTTTTCTCACACATTTCCTTTATCATTTCCATCTCCTGCTCTTCAAAGACTCAGCCTTTCTTAGATGCTGCTTTTGTACCAAATCATGATCATAATCAACTGTTTGAAATCACATCATTATATAGTTTTTTTAACCTGATTACTAGACCTAAATTGTCTGTGAAGATTCTCAGTCATCCAGGTCATAGTAAAAGTTCCGAACTGAAGAAACCTTTCGGATGAGAGGTGAAACGTCTTCAAGAATCTACAAGGACGTCCAGTTGCTCTCTTCTACCATGCACTGTGGCCCTAAACTGCCACCGTCCCAACGTTTTTGGAACGTGTTGCAGACATCACATTCGAAATGAATGAATATTTGCCAAACGAAAAACCAAAGTTTATCCATTTGAACATTGAACATTACGTATCATGTATTTGTAGTGTATACAATTGAATATGGGTTGAAAAGGATTTGCAAATCATTGTATATTTTTTATTTATGTTTTACACAACGTCCCAACTTCATTGGAATTGGGGTTTTACATAACAGAAATAAAGTAACATATATCCAAAGGTAGAGAAGTTTTCATTTATATTCTTAAGAAATTTTAGGTTCATTTAAATAAAGAGTGGATGTGAGGTGTCAAAAGTTGTTACACCACTCTTCTTGTATTTTATGATCTTCTATACGATCTCATTCAATATTTAGCGAGTAATCCTATTTTAACCAATTCCTCATTTGTGTCATCAACTAGACATGCTGTACAGTGCAACAGGTGCCATTACTCACACCTTCATTAGAACTAATGTTAAATGTAGTAATATCATGCACAAAAAACTTCCATTGCTCAATATTGCCATTCCTCAGTATTTCATACTATAACGTTTCACCTGCTGCCATTTATTAAGATTAGCAGACATTCCTGAAAAGTAACTGTGTATTTCACTAAACTTGCTGTTGAGCATGAAATAAAATGTTTGCTTATACGCTGTAATAGTGTATAATCAATATTAGTTATTCAGTCATGCTTGTTAAATGCAATACAGCATAAAAATCACTGATTTACCTGTTGAACCTTGCTAACAAATAACATTATCTTTCTAGCACTATAGTTATCTGGTATTAGCTGGCAGACTTTGCTATCAAATAATAAGTGCAGTATTATTTAGTTCATAAATAAATTCTACATTTCAGCACAATAACTGTTGCCTTTAAGAGTCAAATAACCATTATTTTGCCCTATCCTATAGGTCATGAGGATGCTACTGAAGACTTTGGCATCTATGAGTTTGTTTCTATTCCAGGGAAAATGGAGTCAACGCAGGTGAGCACGTTGTTCAGTGATAAAGCTTCTATTGTGTTTGAAATAGTGTTTTATTCCCAATGAAGTTGCTGTGATGAGTTATCTTCATGTTTCCAGGTATCGTGCAGATCTCTGGCACAGCTCGATTCAACTAGAGATTTGCATACCACTATCTATGATGTCATCAGGCATGTTCCTGAAACGCCAACTTTGAGTCTGCTAGAGTGACCAAGAGGAAGTTTAATGTGAACTTGATAAAGACTAGGTTTTGTTAGAAGTGTTCCTGCAGAGAGCGAAAAAAATTGCAATCTATTTATGGCGATGCTGGTCAATGCCACCACTTCTTTCTTTCTTTCTTCCTAATGTTTTTGCTCTTCAGCATTTTCTAAACAACCCCTTGCTAAAGATCCTAAAATTACACAGGATCGTGATGGATAATGCTGATATTTATTTGATATTTATTTACGTTACTATTTTGCAAGGGTCTCAGATCTGTATATTGTTTGCTTTTATTTTTGTTACTTTTACTTTCTTGTCAGAAGCTTAACAAACTTTCAACAGGATTGATATTCCGTTTCAGCGGTATTAGTGAACATTTCAATAACTGTCGTGTGATTTTAATGTATATGCTCATGTTTCCAGCATAAGTCCTACCTAAGAGTATTTATGTTATACCAAATACAGACAGTTCCAAAATTCAGTTCAGTTATCTGGCATAGGCATGTAAATATGCACATTTTTTAATTCTAGTACTATATATTTGCATACAGCGGACTTGTATTCTAAATCACTGACTGTCATAGCATGTCACATTCCCACCAAAACATATTGTGAAAGTTCTGCCCTGTTAGAGTTGGCCCGGTCTGTATGTACTGTTATAAAGTGGAATTACATAGACTCATGCATTAAACAAGAAAAATCAGCTCTCCAAACCAGAATATTTGTGAGCTTCATGGCTCAGTCAAAAAATGTGATCTTCAGGTGTCACCACTCTTTTGGCTTTGTTATGTATATATTTCTGCAACACAGATTTTGCAACTATTTACAGTTTCTGAAAAAAATGCACTCTATTTTGAAAATAAAGGTTTAAACCAATTGCAAATTATTTCATTTTATTACTATCAGCTTTGACACATATAAGACATATAAGATATGGTCATAGTTTGATGTGTGTGAGTGGTTTGAACAAGAGCAGAATGTACTGAAATCCACTTACTTTTCCCTTAAGTTACAACTTTATCCCTTTCATTCACGCAAAGCATTTAATGTTATTTTGTGGCACTGCATCTAAAAGATCGTTCAGTTTACAGCCTGTGTGTGCAGGCTAACTTTTTTTGCTGTGATAAACATACAAAATCCTGTCATTCTTAATTAACTGATTCTTGATTCTTACCTCTGGAGAATATGATTAGCCTTGGTATGCTTTCATTTCATGTGGTGCACTGATAATGCTCATGACCTATAGTAAAGATAATTCAGTATATTTATTTAATGAAGCCAAGCTATAATTCTGGTCCCACCAGGATAATGGCTATGCACGAGAAAGCTTTATGGTGGGAACCATCTGTTCAGTGTGTGTTTTGCAGGAGGAGCAGAGGAATTATAGCTACTGCCTGCAGGCTCTACCACGCCCTCATTTGACAGGGAAATCAGTAGGCCTATGACTTTTTAAACCAGCAACGTAAGTCTGTCTACCTACTTGGAAAAAAATATACAGCATTTGTGTTTAGCAACTGTAGTAGTCCTATCAGTGTTATTTGCTGACTTGGACACTAAATCTTTCAGGAGAATTTAAACTTTTTATAGGAAGGCATGTTTTTAAACAAACACTCCATCATGTCACTACATTCGAGAATCTGTTTAGTGTATACAGTTCTAGGGATGCATTAGTGTAATACTAAGAATTGGTACTGGGGAAAATATCTGTCTTAAATGCTGGACCAGATCTGGTGCATTTTCTGAACTGATTCTTTGATGTACGTTATGCTGTGAATATTAACTGAAATGGCAAGTCATCTACATGATCCTAGGCTAAAAATACAATCGCTTAATACATGCCTCCATTAAGGCTTACACATTTTTAGATGAGTGTTGGATTGATTACTGCAAGAAGATTTGTATTCAGATATAAAATACTGATATAATGTCAGATATCAGATCTATAGTGTATCTGCAGATACTCACATCATTATTGGAAACAGTTTTGCTTGTTTAGGTCCAGGATCAAGGTCAAACTGGTGCTACTGGTAAAAGAAAGTACAGAGTATAAAATAGGACTATTTTGTCATGGCTGTCGTGTGTCAAAAAACCTAGACATCCACGTGAAAAATCACGTTAGCCCCTCGCCAAGCTTGGTATTGTCCACGTAAGGCTTAGGAATATATGCAAATTTAGCCCCGCCCCTAGCCCAGACTGTATGAATTCAGTGCATTTAATATTAATATAATACATTTTCCTCATGATATTAATACATTTTCGTGATATTAATATAATATAATTACATATA
>JAVSBU010099672.1:0-13345 GCA_033118015.1 Loricariichthys derbyi
GGGATTTTTGCAGGTAAAACCGAAAAAGGCTTATCTCGGTTAACTCGGCCGCAACAGTGTATGTGTGAACTAGGCATTAGGCTGCCAAATAAATAGGGTTTGTCAGATAATTAAGGAAATTAGCACCAGGTGCCAGAATAACACCAATAATTTGCAGGTATCTGAAAGTGTTCTCTTTAAGTTCACTCATTTAAGTTTTTTATGCTGTGAAAGAAGCATAAATACTGCTATTTACTCCTGTTAGGATAATTTCACATAGAACTACACAATGACCTTGACATTTAGGAAATTGTGTGATGTTCTCTAATTTTGATCTCCACTCTATATATACACACAGCTCAGAGATACCCAGTTCCCCGTGTCAGTGTAGGTTCTCTCTGTACTCTGGTTTCCTCCCACATTCTAAAGACATTCGTCATGTTAAGTGGTGTGACCAAAGTGCATGAGTATGAGTGTACGTGCCTACAAAGGATTAGCACCCTGTCTAGGATTGTTCCTGCCTTGTGCCCTGTCCCTGTTACATGCTGGCTCTTCCGCGACCCTGACAAGGACTAGGCAGATAAGACTGAATTATGAATTAATGTAGTGAGAAAAATCCAATACTTCATATGAGAGTGGCAAACTGTATAACTCTATTAGCAGTTAATTTGAAGGTTAGAGTCTGGTGTTTTGATTCGTTTTTTGTTTTTTTTAATCAATGAGTTGACAAGCAGGTGTAAGGGAGTGCCCCATTTTAATTTAGAACAGGAATGTGAAAGTGCATCAGGACATGAACAAAGGGGTCATGAGGCTGGAAACAGTTACAAAGCCATCTCTAGAGAGTCTGGACTTCAGCAATCCACTGTCAGACATTGTTTAGAAATGAAGGATATTAAAGAACACTTTTACCCACATTCATTTGTAAAATAAGAGTCACAGAGTCAAAAGGGAACCCTGGATAAGTCTAAGCAACTAAATGCTTCTCTCTCACTAGCTATTTCTATGTTCATGAGTTCACAATCAGAACCACTGAACAATGTGACAGGGTTGCAAGGAGAACACCACTGCGATCGAAAAGGAACACTGACACCTCTTGTGGAAAGTTGACACTGGAATAACACTTCACAAAAAATACTAAAAATTAAAAGTTATATATCCAGTGAAAGAAACGCTGCATTACATCACTAAGACCCCTTAACCCATTTGTAAAATACAGGTGGTGGCAGTATCATGGTTTGATCCTGTATTTTGCATCTTGGCAAAAACAGCTTTAAACTCTAAAGATAAATGCCAGAACACCTGCACTTGAACTGAACCCCAGGAAAACTATGGAGCATGGGCTTTACAGCCAGCCATTCAAAAATATTAAATAAGAATAACTTTAAGGTTCTGGAATGGCCAAAACAAATGTCCTGACTAGGGATGCACCGTTAACACTTTTTAATACCAAGTACAAGTACTCACTTTTGGGTACTTACGAGTACTGATGAGTACAATAACATTACAGTTCCATTAATGACTTTCAGTGACTATATTGTGGGAATCGCTGTGTCAGTAATGCCACCTTACATCAATGACTAAGTGATTTCAATGTCACAGATACATTTCCAGTGTCGGATTAAAATCATGAGAGTTTTGCTAGAGCTGGGCATGTTTGTATCATGGCACGAACAAAGGAGATTTCTAAGGACCTCAGAAAATGTTGATGCTCAGCAGGCTGGAAAGGGTTACAAAACCATCTCTCAAGACTTTAGACTACACCAATCCACAGTCAGATTGTATACAAATGGAGGAAATTCAAAGCTATTGTTACCCTCCCCTGGAGTTATAGACCAACAAAGATCACCCCAAGAGCAAGGTGTGTAATAGTTGGCGAGGTCACAAAGTACCCCATGGTAACGTCTAAGCAACTTCACACCAGGTACTGAAAGCAAAGGTTCACATACTTTTGCCACTCACTATGTAATATCAGATAATTTTTCTCAATAAATAAATGACAGAGTATAATATCTTGTCTCATTCATTTAACTAGGTTCTCTTTATCTAATTTTAGGACTTGTATGAAAATCTGATGTTTTAGGACATTTTTATACAGAAAATTATAAAGGGTTCACAAACTTTCAAGCACCACTGTATGTAGTGTGCAAAATAGCATGAAAGCCATGCTTCTCAATGAGTGAATACAGATGCAAATCCGTGTCAGTTAGCTGTGACAGAGTTTGTAATTCTCTTCACTCCGAGTCCATTCGTTCATCTTTGTTGTTTATGAGCAAATGAAGTCCCTGAATTGATAGCTCATGCTATGTCCACCCCACAAACTGTCTGAATGGTGCTACACTTCAGTTTTGCGTTCATTTGTCAAGATTATTTAAAGTATTGGCTACTGTTATCATCTGTTAATTCTTTGAGTACTGTAGGCCCTGATTACGGTACTGGTGCATCCTTAATATCAACCTTAATCTAACAGAAATCTAAGCATTTAATGTGAATAAACTCACTATCACCCCATAGTTTAAGCTGTTCTACAAGGATAAATGGTCTAAAATTCAAATTCAAAATGCAGGCCTGATCAACAGTTAGAAACAGTTAGTTAAAGCTGCTCAAGTGGATCACCAGATATCAGAAGCAAAGGTTCACATAATATTGGATCATTTTAATCCGAAAATAAACGTCTCATTTATCTACTTGGCTTCTCGTTCTCCTTATATGACTGCTACCTCTATGTGGCTCATTAAAACATCTAATGTTTGAAATCATATTTAGGCAAAGACACAGAAGATTCAAGCGTTCACAGATTTAAGCATCACTGTATTCTGAACTGAATCCACTGATCACTTTACAAACCAAACATTGCAGTTTAAAAAGGATTCTATATCCAACTGGAAGCCAGTGCAGAATTTCACACTGGAGTAATGTGCTCTGTAGTCTTGGCTCTAATTACAACTTGACCAGCAGCATTCAAAGCTCAAGCTGTTTAGAGACCTAGAATTAGAAGTATGAAGAGATGAAAGCATTCCTCTGTTACCAAACAATGTTTGATCTTGATTAATGAAGAAAATTGTTTTACCCAACTGTGTGTATAAACATTCATACAATACAGTAATTGATGAAGATTGAGCCCAGAGTAAAGTGACCACAGGTATGATACAGGTAAAAGCAGGTACAGGTTAAAGGTGTGGATTTGGACATTTACAGAAGTTATTATAGAGACCTTGTGAAAGTTTGAGAGTGTGTGTACCGGTAAGGACTTGAGGTAGGGGTAGTGCTTCTTGCACTGACAGGGGGAGTTCCGGGTTTAACATCCATCCCAGTACCAAACAGCTTTAGGTCCATATCACACATCTATAATAAACAGAGTCTTGGCTTCAGTAAACATGCAATGTGCTAAGAGAGTGTGACTCAAAATTTCAGTGGCATTTGAATGAATTTCTGTGAAATTTCACTGTCAAAAATGTAGTCATGAGAATAGAAAGATGAGGCTATTTTAAGGCTGTAAAATTTGCTTTGAAATGTCTTAAAATCTCAACTTCCCACTCAGATCTCTACAGTCTTAACGGTGCAGAAATTAAATTCTGTGGCATCTATGCTCAGGTGGCACAGTGATCTAATACATTACCCAACCTATGTTGGAGCACAGGGACACAGACAAGTGGCTGCGTCTCAAGTAGTGGAGACCAGTGCTGCAGCACTGCCCCCTACTGGCCCTGTGATCAACTGGGCTCCCATTCAGACTAGAAGCAGTTTTTAAAATGGGAATTTCTTTCTTAATTTGCATCTATCTGCATATTTAGAAGCTCTGATCCTACATTAACGCACTATATGGACAAAAGTATTGAAACAACTACACATGTAACCTACAGAAGCTTTTACAACATCTTATAATAAATCCACAGGAGTTAACATGGAAGTTGGCACACTGCAGTCAGGCAAGTAACGCTCTCCTGACATTCACCACCGTCAGATAAAGAATTGTGATTCCTCAGTCCACAGAATACGTTTCCACTGCTACACTAATTAACAAATGTTTGTAAAGTCTGGCTACATGGCTAGGTGCTTGATTTTATACATCTGTTGCAACGGCAGTGTATGACACCAGCAGTTAAGAGATGTCTCAATAGTTTTGTCCACATGGTGTATGCAAACAGTTCCACTAACAGCTTCATAATATTGACACAAGCCACACTAATAACCATGTTTTGGATGCAATTTGAGCAGTATATCGATATGAACATAACCACGAATAAGACACAAAGTACATGCACCTTGTTGGAAGGCTGCATCAAGTTGTGCGTGTTTTGACCAATGAGGCCCCGATAGGCCTGGCTGCTTGGGGGCTGGCGGTTCAGGTTGGGTGGCTGGGCCTGAGGAGGGGTTGGAGGCAGAGACTGGGGCAATGCAAGCAGAGGCTGAGCCCCACCAGATCCAAAGTTAGGCAACGAGAGTTGAGAGCCAGGCATGGGTACTGTCACCTAAGGAAATATCATATAAAAGTGATTCATTTAAACAGTTTACACTCTCCACTTTATTGGATACAATTGTTTAACTGCTGATTCATGCAAATATCTAATTAGCCAGTTACAAAGTGTCAACTCAATGCATTTAGGCATGTAGACATGGTCAAGACAACCTGCTCAAGTTCAATCCGAGCATCATGGATGTGCAGGCAACAAATCTGCAGTAGCTGCATGCTGCTATCATATCAGTACGAAGCAAAATATCTGAGGAATGTTTCCAAAACCTCACTGAATCTGTGCCACGGATAATTAAGAGAGTTCTGAAGGGAAAATTGGCTCAATCAGGTATTAGAAAATTGTACCTAATAAAGTGGCCGGGGAGTCAGTATGTCATAGGACTGGCTGATTAGGCCTACTGAACTCACTAGATTAAAGATTTCACAATTTGGACAAGTTAGTGTTATCTGCTTATAGTCTATTACATGTAAAATGGCTATTACACAAGCAGTATCAATTAATCTCCTAGAATTTTATTAATTCATAAAATGTAATGGAGCTAATGTAGATAGTTCCAGAGATGGTAGATCTGTTTTAGGGGATTGTGTTCAAATACCTGCTGCAGTGCAGAGCTTGGGCTTTGAGTCGAGCTGTAGTAACTATTCTGTGTGTGCTGCTGCACTTGGCCAGAGTACAGGTTCGAATGCTGACTCATCCCTTGGCGCTGCAAACCAATTAACAGCGAGTTAGGCAAAACAATATCCTGAGAGGTAGAACTAACATTTCATATGTAGAAAGTCAAGGTACCTGCATTATGTGTGTATCTATCAGCTGGGAGCTGCCTATTCCAGAGGGCTGGTTGAGCTGGGGCTCAAACAGGATTGGGATGTGCTGTGTGTTGGAGGTCTGCTGAAAGGCCAAGCTAGACTGTGGCTTAGCCAACTCTGGGGGCTGCACACCAGGGTAGCTGTGCAGTGCAGTTCCTGATAGCATCATGGGAGATTGAGATAGGTTGTTCTGCATAAATGCCTGTTGCGACCTGGTGACAAAAGAGAGATCAATTAAAATGTATATTTATCATCACATTATCATTATTAACACGATAAGGATGTAAAGCAGATAGGTCCTAGTTTTATTTGAACCATAAAAAATTTCGGTAATTTACGTTAAAAAACCATACTGAAACCCTCATTGATCTACCTGTAAGGCTGTATAGAAGGGCTGAAGAGGTCTTGTGGCTGCGAAACAGGGGGGCCAGTACTGAGACCAAGCTGGGGCTGGTGCTGAGGCTGACCCTGCAAGGGGGCATAGATTGGAATAGGAATCTGCTGCACTGCTGTAGGCTGTGGGAGCACAAACATAAAGCATGTGTCAGTATACAAAGTGCTAATATATAGACAAAATTCTATAATGCATACAAAACAGGACAAGATTAATCGTATTATACTGAATGAAATGTAGACAAATGTTTATCGTCTAAAGAATTATCAAGGGCTACAGAAAACCAAATTCAGTTACAAACACACATTATAGTAACAACTTTTTTTTTTCAGTGTATATATCACCTAATTGACATACAAGATAGCTACCAATTCTACATACATATTTAATAACAACACCTATATTTATTGAACTCAACTGTGATCACAATTTCAGCCAGTCAGCCAGCAGAATGGTCTCGGACAGTCTTTAGAGTCATTGTGCACTGCTTGCTTTGTCAGGTGTGTAATTGATCTGTTTCTTTAATCTGTTAATTTATTTGTATAGTAACTCTAACCACTGCTTGAAAACTACAAAGGACAGAATAGCCGAGGGCATAAAGATTATTTTGATGGCAACACCGCAGCGAGAGTCAGCAGAATCCTCAGAGATAAGTCAAACATACTGTCAGTAGTTATATTATTTTCTTTACAAATAAGCAGCCATGTAAATGCTACATGGTTTATTTTTAGCATAGGGCTGTGTGATTAATAAAAATAAATAAATAAATAAATAAATAAAATCAAAGCCCACATTTAGAAGTCTAAACGATGTAAACTCACCCAAGCTGGTCAATAGGGTTTTATTGAAATTCTTTTAATACTTTCCCCACTATGCACGTTTTATGTACTACTCTCTTAAAAACATGTGACTATTTGTGACTCCACCCCGTCCAGTCAGTGACATGAACTCAAACACTGAGGAACTTCCTGCAGGAGTCAAAGAAAGCTCCCAGAAAACTTGCAGCAGTATCTTACAACTGTAGCGGTAACTCAAATGAATAGCCTTTGGATTATCCCATTCTAAATCACCCAAAGAGCTACTTTGTCTGGGATTACATATTGTCTTCTGTTTTACAAGTAGTGAAAGTGGCCAAAGATTACCTGTGAGAGACCAGGCTGAAAGCCCTGCTGCTGAGCTATTGAGGGAGGAGGCAGCCGAGGGTGTGGCGTGCTAAATAGATGGCTAGTGTCCATATAGAATGCTGGGATTTGGGCGGCAGAACCTGAGCATGCAAACAAAGTATGTTAATCCTTTAAAAATGTGTAGGGAAACCGCATAAGAATGATATTACAGTAAGGAAGCAGCTTGGGTGACGAGTGTGTGCGTTTTCTGTAAGGACCATATAAAACACTTTACCTGCAGCAGACTGTGAAACAAAAACCTGAGGGGTTTGCTGCTGCTGCGGTAGCAGAGAAGGTATACAGCCCAACTGGGAGAAGTTGCTGTTGTTCACTCCAGAACTCTGCAGCTGTTGCGGTTTTACCTTGCAGATGTTGGGAGGGTCTGATGCTGATGTGGTCTTAGTGCTTAAAGATGAAGTGGTGTAGGTGGACGAACCTGCAGAACACACAGTCTATCATGTCTCTTTAATTGTAAAAGCCAATTAATTATTTGTTGAGGACTTGACACATGATGTGTGTTATGGTGATTCTAAGCAAAGCATTTTTGCATTAATGTGAGGGATGGTTAACTGGTTCGCTTGGGCCAAATTTTTCTGTTTTAGAGGTTTAACAGCACGTCTACATAAACTGTGGATCAGAAAGTCAGAAAGATCAGTGAGAATGAAGTTTGAAATGCTTTGCAGAGGATGAAGAAAGGGAAGGCAGTTGGACCTGATGATAAGATCAGATAGATGGCAGTGAAATTTCTGACTCAATTATTCAATGGCATTGGTATAGCATTGGTAATGCAACAAAGATGCTGAGGTTCTCCTTGGGAGTAACAAGGATGGATAAAGTGAGGAATGAGATCATCAGAGGTACAGCACAAGTTAGACAACTAGGAGATAAAGTTAGAGAGGCAGGTTGAGATGGCTCAGACATGTCCAGAGGAGGGACAGTGGGTGCATTGGTAGAAGGATGTTAGAAATGCAGTTGCCAGGAAAAAGACGAAGAAGACGAGTAAGTGTTGTTTCTTCTGGATTCCTAAGGGAATGAGGTTTGGATTGAGTGGTGACAGTGTTGGCTCTGATGGGGAAAGACTGCTTTGTGAGTTGCTCTCAGCCAAGTATACCTGACAAAGATGTGCTAGGTGTGACAGAGGCCACAGGTATCTGAGGCATAGAGGCACTGGAAAAGGAGCTGAAGGTCGAATTTCCTGCACCGCCTCCACTTGTAATGGGGGAGGCAGAAGAGGTGACTGGAGAACTCTTCTCACCCAAACTGGGGGAATTCTCCCACGCCTTACGTGCTGACTCCATCTGTGCAGGAACAACACAGAAGCAAGCAGTGTTAGGTAGAAGTTACCTTCAAACCTGTACATATTATGCAGATCTGAAAATATGAAATTTTGCTAAGACTGAATAACAACTTAAGTTGTCTCTGGTCCAAAAAACAAAACTCCAATAGCTTTTATTTTTGCAAAACATTATAGGAAAAAATATGAGTGTCAATGTCACCTTTAATGTAAGGTCCACTGTAGCTGGAGAAACGGTGCTGAGGCTGGCACTCTGCTGCAGGGCTTCTCTACGAGGCAGAGGCAGTGAGGGTGGAAGTGTCACCTGAAAGATACCAAAGAAATCAGCAATTATATAAAGAGGCAAAGGAAAAAAGGTAGCAAAAGCAAACTAAAAGGGAGAATAAATCAGTAAGATATAGCAGTAAATATTTCATACAGGTAGACAGTGACCGCAGTTGTCACTTACATTAGCTACTAGACTCTCCTCTATCTTGCTTCCTCCAGAGGGCACAGTATCAGCCAGAGAGGAGGACGGAGTAGTGTAGTCAGTTACAGATTCCTACAACACAGCACCACTTACTACCCCTCACTCACAGTCAGATTAAGTCAGATTAATCATAAGAAACAATGTCTAGGAATGATACAAAAAGTGTAGCTGCTTATGAAACGTTTACTTGAGATAAAAGCCAAAGTGAATACTAGTTTTGCTAGCTCCATACCTTCGAACTGTTTGAATATTCGGCTGATGGAACAGTGATCATGCCTTCAATGTCTCCTCCTAGTTCAGGAACTTTGTCTTTAATTGGTGAGTTGGAATCTCTGTCCCTGCTGCTACCAGGACCACCTTTTTCCAGTCCCTCTACATCTGACTGGCGGCCATCCTTGGCCTTGCGGTTCTTAAGTGAGCGTTCTTTACCGATGGGGCCTGGCTTGTACTCCTTCTGCTCTGGAGCAGCTATGTCATGCAGCTGAAGAACAAATAGTGTGTTTTAAGCTTCATAACAGGTTTAGACTTAATGTCAGTGTTGTGTTTAGTCATGCAATCTAGAGATTGTCCATGAAGCTAGTGTTCTAGAAATGCAAGGGACCATTTTACCTTTTGTGGTTTAATGGGTCCAGCACGAGGCTGCTTCTGTCTCTGTTCTTTGGGTTCAGGAAGTTTATTATCAGGTTTTTCAAGCAGAGCTGGTACTCCATCACTGTCTGTGCTACCTGCTGATGAGGGGGCACCAAACTGGATGCTGTCCATGCCAAGCTCAACACCACTGTCCGTTCCAACCTTCACACCCTTCATATATAAATACTTATGAAACAATATGAACTTGTGCAATATCCAGCGTAGTGTTCAGGGGTATAACGAAGCACTCTGCTCACTATTCGATTCACAAGAGTACGCAGTTGAATATACATTTTAGAAATAATAAAATTCTAAGCAGTGATGCAAAACAGTGCACGTTTTCTTGAACGTTTTTAACCAAAAGCCTTTTAGACCCTTGCAATAAGAAATTTCTAGAAGAGAGGTTTAAAATTGTAAATAAAATGTTCTACTGTATCTTCACCATTATGTTAAATATATAAGAAGATTTTTGCACTTTCCTGGAAAAAAATTAAAAAATGTGCACTTGTATAAAAATGTAAACAAAAAGAATATTTAGTCAGCTGCAATTAAAAGAAATTACGTTTTAAATGTGTGGAGAGGCATGATGAAAAATAACTGCATTAGATGACATAGTCAACCTCTGCGATGCACAAAGACTTTTTTTGCATCACAATGCATCGTAATATTCCTAGTAGTTCCGTAATAAAATCCTAGGAAATTAACATAAATACAGCAAGAAATCCATCATTGAAAATTATGAAGTACAATAAAGGTAGCACACACCTCAGAAGTCACAGTCCCAGCAAATGAGGTGAGAGGTTTATTCCAGGCACTAACAGAAGGCGGCTGAGGAGGACTGATGGGTCCAACTAAAGTCAAAGCAAGACAAACAGTCAACACAATAGCATTAAAATGACTAAAGACAAATAAAAAATACAAAAAAAACCCTCTCTGGATAGGAGAAACTCAATTACCATTTACTGTTCTAACCATTTTAATAATTTGCAGTGTATTTAATTTAAGCTAAAGTGAAATCACAAACAAACTGATGGGCCATATATAAATGCTTACGTTTCTTGACATCAGGGAGGACGGTGGAGCCAGCCACCTTGTTTTCCCAAAGTTCTGTACCCAGAGTACTATGTGGCTGGGTTTTGCTGGAGAAGTCTACAGATGTAGTATGTGGGGCAACAGCACCCTCTAGATGCTGGGAGGAGCAAGTACTTGCAGGCTGGGCAGGAAGGTTCTGTTGGGTAACAGCTATAGAAGACTGTGATGGAGACTGCACAGGTGGTTGAGATGAGGAGGTCTGAGTCTGAAGAGCTGAGGCTGTTGCCTGTTGAGATGCTGCTGATACTTGCTGCTGTTGCTGCTTTTTGGCAAATCGTGGGGGCAGTTTGGAACCGCCACCCCTGCCCTTCTCCCCCTGGCCCTTTTTATTCCAGCTCTACAAATAAAATGCAAAAAGTCGAGACAATTTGCTATACAAAGCCATTCCAAGCATCATGCATGATGTTATAATACGTATCCTTTTACACATTTTATTCTTGTATTTAATTAATTTTCATTCATTCAGTTCTTCCATTCCAAAGCCATAAGACTGGACAACACAAGCTTTAAGGGGAGGCATTTAATTTTTTTATTAATTCAATAAAATGTGTCTTGGTCTATTGCAAATCCCTGCTAAGGGAGACTGTTGAGGATAATGTATTGCTACCAAACGATAAATCCTTTGTCATGACAATTACGAGAAAGTATGTCATATAACCAACATTTAATCATGACAAAGTATGTCAACATAATGAGTAAAGTGTGCTGTTAAATTGCATATTTTTTATTAGAAACTGCATATGCAACCTGCTACCTTATGTGCCAAACATGTTGCAAGCCACAAGATGGAATCTGCTGTCATACAGTAATGAGCAAATTCCTCAAATAAGGAAGTGTCAGTATTCATTTACTAACCTCAACAATTCTGTTCACTATAGGCTAGCAATACTCCATGTATTAGTACATCTAAAAAAATAGAATATCATGAAAATGTTCAATATTTTGTCACTCATTTCAGAAAGTGAAACCCATATATTATATAGATTCATTACACAGAGTGTTATATTACAATACCAGCCTTTATTTATTGAAATTTTGTTGAATGTGACTTACAGATAATAAAAACCCAAAATTCAGATGCAAGTAAATTTTGCATGTCATTTGGAATTCAAGGTCCCAGATTCTGGAGGAAGAGTGGAGAGGCACAGAATCCATGTTGATTCAAGACCAATATGAAGTTTCCACAGTCCCGTGATGATTTGGGGAGCCATGTCATCTGAAAAGAGTATTTTGAACCACTGAGCAACAGTCCAGTTCTTTTTCTCCACAGCCCAGGTAAGAGTTCTGACGTTGTCTCTGGTTCAGAAGTGGCTTGACATGAGGAATACAACATTTGTAGCTCATGTCTAAGATTCGTCTGTGTGTAGTGGCTCTTGATCTTGTGCAAAATTCTAATTTCTGAGACCCTGAATTTTGGGTTTTCATTATCTGTAAGCCACAATCATCAAAATTTTAAGGAAAAATGGCTTGAAATTTTTCACTCTATGTGTAACGAATCTATATAATATATGGGTTTCACTTTCTGAAATGACTGACAAAAAATACAACTTTTTCATGATATAATTTTTTGAGATGTACTAGTAGCATGTATGGACTAGTGATTAGTATGGCAAAACTAAAATAATGGGAAAATGTGCTTAATTTCAAGATCAGTTTTCATAAATCACATATCACTGATTTTTCAAGAAAAAGTGCCACATTTCATGTCAGTCATTAAATAACTCTCAGAAATGACAAAAAGAAAGATAACAATATACAGCACAGCAATAGCACCTATCTTAATGGTTGAATTTGTAAATTAAATTTTTATTGTAATTTAAAACAACAATAAATTAGCTATTTTTAAACTCCTCTTTACATTTCATCCAATTATAGCATGTAGGGATGGCAATCGACTGCACAATTTGATTGAGTCAATGTGCTGCAATTTGATTATTAATCGATTTTCTAGTCAGGATTTTTTTTAACCACTCAACTCCACAACTTCAGTTTTGGTCTCATTACAGAAAATGTAAATCACTTCAGCAGTATTACCACCTTACACCAAATGATTTTAAGCAATTTTAAAATTTAAGCAAAATCAAAGATAAATGTCCAAGGTCTGAATAAAATCCCGAGTTTCACTAGAGCTGGACCATGCTTGTGTTATTTCAATCATTTGTTGTAAGGTGTTCATGACAGCTATCCCAAATCAGACTTCTTGTCTCACAAACAGTAGCGTGAACATTGTGGATAAACATTGTGGTGCTTTCTCCAGCACCAAATAAGAAATTCGATGTTCATCTGGATGGCACAGGTAAAGGTGATTTTTACAGCTACCTGACCAAATAATGGAAACACTTAATTTTATTGTTTATATTATTTTATTATTTATTTCTAGATGCATCTGGGCTATTTAATGTATAACAGAGGTATATACAATTACTGTAAGGGAAATGATAAATAGATTAAATTTAAGCACTGAAATAACAGAAGTGTAATACCATACATAAAATAATGAAATGTGTTTATTTGATCTGAAGATTCCATTACAGCACTTAAGAAACAAATATTTCACAGCTTCTGTGGTTGAGTATGCTGTTTCTTATTTATAAATTGATCTTTTAGTTGTTTTCAAAAGATTTTGATCTCAAAAACAAATTTAGTGCAAGTCTTGCAAACAAACACCCTAGTCTTTGTCAAATCAGTCTGTGACTAAATGTTGTGATGTTTAGATGTGAGAGGATGTCCAGACTCTAGTCTATAAAAGTATTTTCAGAGTCTTTTCAAAATCTTCTAGCGTGTGGTTAGTGTGAAATATTTAAGACCGAACACTTTTGTGGACTGTACATTGCCCTGGTTCATTACCATTGACTGCAGGAGCAAATCCCAGTCAATAATTTGTGACAGAGTTTATAATTCGCTTCCCTCTTACTGAGTTTGATGAAAACTTGAAAATTGCTTTTTTTCCCCCTTTTGTACAAATTCATACTGTCTTCCTTCTTGTTAACTACCTTTTTAAATTTTTTTTGACAGACAGAAAAAAAGTTTTGTTTACCTGCTTTAC
>JAVSBU010099776.1:0-13345 GCA_033118015.1 Loricariichthys derbyi
ATTTGCGGATGAATGAACTTCTGAAGTACGTCAACGCCTACCGTATCGCGTTAATCCCGTTTTTTTGTCCGCAAGTCAGCAGCAACGCACACTTTTTGGCACTGTGACAGCACCTTAATGTGCAATTAATGAAGATTGGCCACCAGGCTGGTCCAATTTAGCCATGAAACCTCCCACACTAAAATGACGAGTGTTTCAGTTTCATTGTCCAAACCCTGTATGTAGACACATCTAATAAGTTTGTTTCTGTTTTTGACTAGGCATTATGTAAAATTAAAAAATAGATATCCATGTATTTTTGTAAAGAAATAGTAAACATGTATGTATGAATGTGTCCATTTCTCATTTCCTTCTTTTGCAGGAGATTGCTGTATATCAGGAGGTTAATGCTCTGCAGTTGGTCCCCACTGAGTTGGTAAAGCCTATTAAGAGCAGCATGCCTGTACGTCTGGCGCTCAGCAGGCTCGAGCTACTGGATACACTTCTGCAACAACTTGGCACCAATGGCTCTGGCTTCAGTCTTGATAGTGTCATGCTGGTACAGACCTCATTTACTTTCCAACTCGTTAAAGAGGTGATCTCATCGAGGCTGTGTCCCAAATGATCTCATGTTCCTTTTTAGCTCACATCCTCCTCCACTGCACTGTGTATTTAGTAACTTTAACATTTTACAGATTCTCCACATTACGGTATAATATAGGCGATGTTATTGTGGTTAAGAAATGCATCTGGGGCAGAATACATCGTATTCTACATCGTACAGTAATTCAAACCCTGTGAGAAGTTTCCACCAACTGACCCAAACAAATCCAGAATAAAAGGGGATCTGCAGATAAACACAGCAGTAAAAATAAGTGTTAATACCAGGTATTCACCGTTCAAGCCCTAAACACTGATTTTAAATTTCAATGTTATCATATGGTTGTCTCATGTAATGTTATGCAGTGCATTTTAAACAAGGAGAAATACAAAAATGTTTCCAGAATAGTTGAATCACCCAAACCCAAAACCTCTCACAGTGAACAACATTCCTAGAGATCATAGAAAAAAACAGCACAATTAAAAAGTCTGATTCTAGACTGGGTCTATTCTCCTGTAGTTGTGATCAGGGGTTTGACTTGTAGAGGTATGTAGTTTGGTTATGTTCAATTGGTTACTCTCTAGCTCTCTGGGCAAGCATTAAGAGCTCAAACTGGACTGGGATAAATATAGGTATAACCCAAACATTTTGTCTGTCTGAAGACCAGACTTGCTGCTGCCTCATTATTGATAACAAGCTGGTACACTGGCCAGCAGAGGGTTGGAGTAATCCAGTATTGAGATAAGGCATGCCCAGGCAAGACGTAGTCACACACTTTTACACACATTGACTGATATGATCTCAGTGCTTGGACAATGGATACCCATGTTTCTTGACAGGTTAGTAGTTAATTTTTGGTAATTAATTGTGTGTCAATGTCTTGATAATGCCACAGCCAGTTATGATTCTTTATGTCTCATAACAAAACAAGAAATTCATGAAATTTTTTAAAGCATGTATGAAGAATAGGGCAGTTGGCACTCTCCTCCCCCTCCTCCTATGTTCAGCTGCCTAGACATTTGTGCAAATGGAAAAGATGAGGTGGCTGGGTTGACATGTCCTTGGGGGAAATCTATGTTAGCTTTCACCTCCTAGATAGAGCTACTGCAGTAGATGATTCCAAAACACAGGACGATGTTATGATCCTTTGTGCAAACATGCAAAAGCTAACTTGATGAATAACTGCTGAATAACTAGTGAATAATGGGTTTAGTTGGACATTTTAGGACGAGACTCAGAGAAGAGAAGAGACTCAACGGTTGGGTGGGGAGTTGGGAGAAAAGCAGTAGTTATTAAGAATTGCTTCACGAATGAGTCACATGAGAGAGCCCACCAGAGATTGTTATCCAAGTTCCTATTCCTAGGATATGAAACCAGCTACAGTGGTGCTTGAAAGTTTGTGAACCCTTTAGAATTTTCTATATTTCTCTGTAAATATGACGTTAAACATCATCAGATTTTCGCACAAGTCCTAAAAGTAGATAAAGATAACCTAGTTAAACAAATGAGACAAAAATATTATACTTGGTAATTTATTTATTGAGGAAAATTATCCAATATTATATATTAGTGAGTGACAAAAGTATGTGAACCTTTGCTTTCCGTATCTGGTGTGACACCACCCCCCACCCCCTTGCAGCAATAACTATAACTAAACATTTCCAGTAACTGTTGATCAGTCTTACACACTGGCTTAGAGGAATTTTAATCCATTCCTCCATACAGAACAGCTTCAACTCTGGGCTGCTGGTGGGTTTCCTCACATTAACTGCTCGCTTCACATCCTTCCACAACATTTAGATTTGTCAGGACTTTGACTTGGCCATCCCAAAACATTAACTTTATTCTTCTTTAACTATTCTTTGGTAGAATGACTTGTGTGCTTAGGGTCATAGTCTTTTTGCATGACCCACCTTCTCCTGACATTTTCCATTAGAATTCTCTGATCTAATTCAGAATTCATTGTTCCATCAATGATGGCAAAGCCAGATGGCCCAAACCATGATACTACCACCACCATGTTTCACAGATGGAATAAGGTCCTTTGCTGGAATTCAGTGGTTTCCTTACTCCAAACATAATAATTTTCTTTTAAACCAATAAATTCTATTTTGGTCTCATCCATCCATAAGACATTCTTCCAATAGACTTCTGGCTTGTCCAAGTGAACTGCAGATGAGCACCAATGTTCTTTTTTAAAACGGTGCCCACTCACACCTGATTTCCATCCTATTGAAAACACCTGACTCTATCTTCACTTGCAAAACAAATGCTAATCCTATAGGTTCAAATACTTTTACCACTCACTATTACGTAATATTGAATCATTTTCCTTAATGAATAAATTACCAAGTATAATATTTTGTCACGTTTGTTTAACTAGGTTCTCTTTATCTACTTTTAGGACTTGTGTGAAAATCTGATGATATTTTCGGTCATATTTATGCAGAAATATAGAAAATTCAAAAGGGTTCACAAACTTTCAAGCACCACTGTTTTCAGAAGCCGGTGTCCAATACATAGTATTTTTGCTAATTTTGCATGAAAAACAATTTTAACTGCCACATTAAGTAATAAGCTTTACTCAGCATACATTCTCACAATGTATTAGCTCTTATATTCCATTAACTCTTTATTTACACTGGTCTGTCATATGCTTCATTCTCCATGTTTGTATATGGTTAAACACTACCAGGAAATCCTCTCATAATATGCCCTATATATTAGCAATTCATTATTAAAAACAGAAGGTCCTCGATTTTCACTAGAGTAGTTTTAATGACTGAATTAGCTCAAAACAGAAAAGCTTTCGTATGGTAGAGTAGGTGCTGCTGGTGTCTGGCTATTAGCTCTGAGTTACTAGAGTCACTACTGGTCTCTAACACATTAAAACACATTTATTCAGCAGGTTGCATTGCGCCCTTTGGCCTATGTGAAATCCATCTGAGTCCTTACAGAAACTCTTTTTTCTGTATTTCAGTATGTTCCTCCCTTTTGGTTAAAAGTTTCTCTTTCTGTCTTTCACTCACATTTGTTAGTACAATTCACTCTGTTTGTAGAGTCCTGACAGTAGGTAAAGCCTGCCCACTATTTGAGTTTCTTTGTGTGTGTTGAGCACCTGTGCAGCCTTAGGAATGTTTGGAGGGCCAATTTAGGGTTTGCTAAAACAGTAGCTGTTGATTGTTCACACTTGGGTGTAATCAGGATGTGAAGATTGTTCTATTGTGGTTTATATTTTGATTCATGGGTGCTGAAATAGATTAAGGAGTAGCCTTTGTGTTGTGGAGGTTTATATGGCTTTGTTTGTAAGTTTCAAAATGTCACTGCAGTTTACTTAGAGGCACAAACTAGACTAAGTAATGTGCTTAACAGCCCATAGATGACTGTATATGAAATATTGTTAGTCATGCGTCAGCAAATTTTGAGAGTGTAAGAATGGAAGAGTGTGTACGTTTTCTGAGAGTTGTATGAACAAAAGTGAATTTCAGAATAGAAGTATTTATTTATTCAGGTTTTCTGGCGCTGCTAAAGTGTATCTTGTTACGGAGGTAACTTTGGGTTACCTAAGGGGTCCTTGCTGATAAATGCTTGCCTCCCTGTCACCCGTTTCCTGGGAGATTAGTGGCTGTGTTGAGCCGAGATGCGATTAGGTTTCCTGTAATTAAAATGAGGGGAAGAAAGACGGGGTCCTCATGAATAGCATCAGTGTATGGCAAGATAGAAGGTGAGTGTGGGAAAGAGAGTGTGATAGAGCAAGAATGGAACATTCTTAGTTGTGTAGTTATTATTAAGGAAGTAGTTCAGCTATGAGTAAATTTTCATGGGATGTTTACATGCTTTATCAAGCCTAATATGTAATATCAGGTAGTGCAATGCTCTCAAGTAGCAGTACACTGAGACTACACTTAATATACATTGGTACTGAATACAGGAAAATATTCCTTTTAAATTTGATGTAAGTAGATAAATAATCTAATAAATATCTAATCTAAGGATTAGCCCAATGAATGGGAGGCATATTAGTAATTGTGTGTTATGTTTTACTTTATCATATTTTCAAATGTCCATGTGTTAAATCTATTCATGTTTCAAAGTTGGTTATATTTTTATTAAACCCGTAAAGCCAATAAATACGTGTACATGGTATTTAGTACATCGCTGGATTCTAGCAAAGTTTTGATGTTACTGCTATGTAAACATACATAATATACACTCAAATACAACCCCTGAAAAACTATATGGAGTAACCAACATTAGAAGACGTTTACCTGGCTGTTTCAATTCATAAGAAATAAAGAACCACAGATATGACACCAAATATTTTTGTTTAATAGCTGAAAATTCTAGCTTTGTGAAGCATACCTCCAACAAAGCCAGTAAGATATTTTAATTAATGTAATATTTTATTCACATCATTCACATTTATTCACATAGAGGACAATTTTCAATGGATTGGCACCCTGTGTAAGGTTGTTCCTGACTTTGGTCCCCATGTCACCGGCTAGACACTGGCTCTCCCACTACACTCTCCAAGATTAAGTGAATAAGAAAGTGAATAAATGACATGTAGAGGAAGATTATACAGAATCACTCGAACACACACAATTTGGAAATACAGTCTCTTGCAAAAGTATTCATACTACTAAATACAAAGAGAACCTAGATGAGACAAAAAATATTATACTGGGTCATTTATTTATTGAGGAAAATATTCAATATTACATATTAGTGAGTGGCAAAAGTATGTGAGCCTTTGCTTTCAGTATCTGGTGTGACCCCCCTGTGCACGAATAACTGCAACTAAACATTTCCGTTAACTGTTGATCAGTCCTGCACACCAGCATGGAGGAATTTTAGCCCATTCTTCCAGACAGAACAGCTTCAACTCTGGGATGTTGGTGGGTTTCCTTACATTAACTGCTCACTTCAGGTCCTTTCACAACATTTTGATTAAATTAAGGTCAGGACTTTGACTTGGCCATCCCAAAACATTAACTTTGTTCTTCTTTAACCATTCTTCGAATGACTTGTGTGCTTAGGGTCATTGTCTTGCTGCATGACCCACCTTCTCTTGAGATTAAATTCATGGACTGACATTTTCCTTTAGAATTCTCTGCTATAATTCATTGTTCCATTAATTATGGCAAGCCAGGTGCAGCAAAACAGACCCAAACCATACCATTATACCACCACCATGTTTCACAGACGGGATAAGGTTCTTATGCTGAAATGCAGTGTCCTTTCTCCAAACACAATGATTTTCTTTGAAAACAAAAAGTTCTATTTTGGTCTCATCCGTCCACAAAACATTCTTCCAATAGCCTTCTAGCTTCTCCACATGATCTTTAGCAAACTGCAGATGAACAGCAATGTTCTTTTTGGAGAGCAGTGGCTTTCTCCTTCTAACCCTGCCATGCATTGATGTTCAGGAATCTTCTGATGATGGACTCATGAACATCAACACTAGCCGATGTGAGAGAGACCTTCAGTTGCTTGGAGGTTACCCTGGGGTCCTTTGTGACCTCGCCAACTATTACATGACTTGCTCTTGAAGTGATTTTTGTTAGTCGACCACTCCCGTAACAATGGTCTTGAATTTTATCCATTTGTACAAAATCTGTCTGACTTTGGATTGGTGGAGTCCAAATCATTTTGTAACCTTTTTCCAGCCTGATGAGCTTCAACAACTCTTTTTCTGAGGTCCTCAGAAATCTCCTTTGTACGTACCATGATACACTTCCATAAATTTTTTGAAGAGCAGACTTTCATAGATCCCTGTTCTTTAAATTAAACAGGGTGCCCACTCACACCTGATTATCATCCCATTGATTGAAAACACCTGACTTTAACTTCACTTGCAAATTAACTGCTAATCCAGGAAGTTTACATACTTTTGCCACTCACTAATATGTAATATTGGATCATTTTCCTCAGTAAATAAATGACCACTTATAATATCTTTGTCTCATTTGGTTAACTAGGTTCTATTTATCTACTTTAAGGAGTAGTATGAAATAGGCACAATTCTAAATGGTTCACAAACTTTAAAGCCCCATTGAGTCAGTACTTTGTAGGATAACCTTTAGGGGTATGTCTCTACCAGCTTTGCACACCTAGAGGCTGAGTGAAATTCATGCCCATTCTTCTTTGCAAAATATCTCAAGCTCAGTCAGATTGGATGGAGAGTGTCTGTGAACAGCAATTTTCAAGCCTTGCCACAGATTCTCAATGAGAGTTAGATCTGAACTTTGACTGGACCATTCTAACATGCATATGAATATGCTTTGATCGAAACCATTCCATTGTAGCTCTGGAAGGTGACGCTCTGCCCCAGTCTCAAGTCTTTGCAGCCTCTAACAGGTTTCCTCCATGATTGCCACGTATTTAACTCTATTCAACTCCCCATCAACTCGGACCATCTTCTGTGTCCCTGCTGAAGAAAAGCATCCCCACAGCATGATGCAGGCACCATCATGTTTTGTGGTGGGGAAGGTGTGGTGCAGTATTAGTTTACTGCCATACATAGCATTGCATTTAGGCCAAAAAGTTCAACTTTGGTCTCATCTGACCAGAGCACCTTCTTCCACATGTTTGCTGTATCCCCTACATGGCTTGTGGCAAACTGCAAGCAGGATTTCTTATGGCTTGCTTTCTTCTTGCCACTCTTCCACAAAAGCCAGAATAGTTCTCCCACCTGACCTGTGGATCAATGCAGCTCCTCCATTGTGAGAATGGACCTCTTGGTTTTTTCTTTAATTAGTGCAGTCCTTGTCTGGGCTGTCAGTTTATCATAAATGCATGGGGAAATTTGATTGTTTTCATGTTTTATTAGAACAATATCAGAAAAAATCTCCACCATCTTCTCCAAATCTCCAAGACTTGTGATTCATTGCTGAATATTGTTCATCAATGGGACTGTGGTGGCAGTTAAGGTAACAGTTAAGGTACTGGCCTGTGAACAATAAGGTACAGAGTTCAAATCCCACCTCCACCTCTCAGGTTTCTTCTGTTTCTGTGTTTTAATTTGCATATTACTTTCACTTTTCTATCCTTTAACATTTTAATTGGTCTACCACTATGTTTTCCTTTTGTAACTTGACTGTTTTGTTTATACTTTGTTTATGCTACACCAAATTTTAGATACAGCTGGTTGTGACCAACAAATTTTGTCATAGTCCATAATGAAGTTCCTTTTTGAAAAAGTTTTATAATCTTTTTGAATATTTTAGTCATATTGGTTCCATGATTTTCCTCAAAATTTGGTTATTCATTTTTCCTGTACTTAATCTGAAAAAAATGCATGAAATTAATTTACAGTTATCTGCTTAAGGTTTGCTTCACAAAGCCAAAATATTCATCTCAAAAATTGTTTTAAAAAAATAGGGTGAACATCTTGTAAGTATGGTGATTCCATTATTTTTTATAAATAGCCAGAGAAAGTTTACTCTGGATATTTAAAAATAAATACATTTATTTTAAATGATGTACAATTTGTTTAGATTCACATAATACTGGACTGAAAACTTTTAACCTGTGAATGTCTTTTTTTGGCTTTAGTTTCTGGCAGGTGCACTAGAACATTGTGCAGTGGCAGTGCGTAAGCTGGCTGTGCATATCGTTCAAAAAATGTACGACAATCACGGCAATTCCATACTCAAATATCTGCCATCAGATGATGCCAGTACTCGTAAAAATGTCCTCTACAGAAACCTCTTCGACTCTTTTACCAAAATAGATGGAAGACTTTTGGACTCGCAGGTAAAAGGCAGTTGGCTCTGAAAGCCATCATTCACTGCTATATAACAATAACAAAACAATAAGTGTTATTTAGTAATGGTTTGTATGTTAAGATGTTAATATTTGCTATAACTTAGGATGTCTCAGGATTGTAGACACAGTAATTAACAAAAATGCACACCTTGTCTAGAATTCTATATTGGGTGAGATGTTTGCTGTGCCAGATCAGAGAGCTTGCATAGTACTGGTGCAATGTAGCAGTCCATTCATCACCTATGACCTTTGTCCTTTACTCTTTCTCTCTCTGTTCCTACATTTTTTTCTCCCCGTTTCTCAGGAGGTGAAGAGAGGAGAAGTGCAGAAGAAGGAAGAGCAGGATAAGCGGGAAATTAAAGGATTGCAGGATCAACCATCTGTTCTGAAGGAGGTCAGTGTATGCTAACCTGGCAATCATGATCAAGTTGTTGATGGGAGAAGATGCAGTAACTTGCATAATTATTCAGCCATTCAAGTGTGAGTGGGCATTATGTTGAAGTCACACAACAGAAATTTGGTAGGACCTCGCAAAAGATTTGACGATGCTCAACAGACTTGAATACAAAATTAAATTTCTCAGTTTGGACACTTCCAGTCAAACAGATTGTGTATAGATGGAGAAAATACAATATTATTATCCCCTGTTAACTATTTTAGTTATACAAAGCCCAACTAATTTTGGGCTAAACAACAAGCATTATGTCTATAGAAAGGAAAACACTGCAGTCCAGCGGAAAAATCTTATCCCATCTTTTAAAAGTGGTAGAAGTTGTTTTGTTGTATCTAGTTGTATCAGCTGGTTGTATCTAGGCCGGAATGGCATCCCATCACTGAAATGAAATGTCACGACATCTGTTAAATAAAGGAAGCACTATCTTTTATGGTGCTGCATTTGTTTTTAAATGTATTTGGGCTATTTACTGTTTCATGTATTTGTCAGAGTTTTATGCAAATTATTTATGCAAACTGCTTATTTATTTTATTGAATATTTTTAGGGATTTGTGTTCAAAAGATTTGATTTAATCTCAGATAGACTCTGGAGAGAGTTTTCCAAATAGTGATCATGCCAAATCATAGTCTGTGACTAAAAACTCTCTGACTTGTGTTTAGATTTTAAAAAGGCATCAGACTTTAAAAGTATTTTCAAAGACTTTTCAAAGTCTTCTAGTGTATGTTTCAGATGAAACAGCAATAATATACGAGATGCTGTATCTCAGCTCCAAGTGTGCAACATAGTTTGAAAGCTCTGGTTCTCAATGACTGAATATGGATGTAAATCCTTGGCAATAAAAGTCACAATAGTTTGCATTTCACTTCACACTTTCCAAATTAGATGGAAGCTCTGACATCACTTGTTGGTGTCTGTTAACTCTCTGTTATGTGCACTATTTTTGTAAGTGCTCGTTATAACATTGTTATCAATTAACATTTAAAAAACAGATTTTTGACATTTATGGATTAATGCACACATATGCATCATGATGCATCTAAGAATCGAGTTTCTCCCTCATTCATACTAAGTACACTAGTCATTTTGCTAAAAACAGGACAAATTTCCTTTGGAATTTTAAAATTATAATGCTAATACAATAGAATGTTATGTAAGGATCTGAACCAGCAGTTTATATGAGGGAACTCGCCAACATTGGACAGTTGAAGCTGTTCTGTTTTAAGAGGAAACAGGCTAAATTTCCTCCAAGTCGACGTGCAGAACTGAGCAGCAGTTTTGAAATGTTTACTGGCTGTTATTGCTGCACAAGGGGCTACAGCAGATAGTAAATTTAAAGGTTTAGATACTTTTGCCACTCATATATTTAATGCTTGGTCATAATTCCTCAATATACAAAATCCCCTCAGCATGACATTGCCACCACCATGCTTCAAAATATGGGATGGTATTTGTCAGGGTTATGACTAGCATTTGGTATTTTGCAGCTAGTCCAAAATACAAAATGTTTGGTCTTTTTAGACCGTACTTTATTTTCATTTTTTCTTTTCATCCCTTGCAAAAGTAAGAATAGGTGAAAATGTTTTTTTTTTTCTGTTTTTGCACATTTAAAGGTAAATACCTGATATGGTCTATAGAAACCACACCAACCTATAAGTAGTCCACTTACCAAAGATTTTTTAACTCAGTTCCTTTAAAGCATTAAGCTCGACTCATGTTTGCATGCTAGAGACTCATGGTTTTCACTCATCCAGGACATGGTCAAGGACTCTCATGACCACCTCCAGGTGACAGCCTCACTAAAGGTTACATACATGGGATTGCCAATTAGCTTCTAGAACTGAAGAAGCCTTTCATATTAGAAGTGAAATGTCGTCAAGAACCAAGAAGTAGTCAAGTTGCATTCAACTCAAACACTCAAGTCTTTGCTAGAGACTCATGCTATTGTTTTTTTTGTTAAAGTGGTTTAACATGATGGATTAATATAATATTTATAATTTCTAAAGGAGAGCAAGATGGAAAAACACAAAACATCAGATAGAAAAGCTGTGAAGCCATCTGAGCCAGGTTTGTGAAATATGAATTGTGTCATGTGCAAATGCACTTTTACGGCTTCTGTATCCAACCAAATAGTCAAATTTAAGAGTATAAATATTTGCCTTTTTGTGTAGGTGTTAAAAAGGCCATGCATTCCATAAATGCTGATGAAAAAGGAAGTCAGACAACACCAGACTACCTAGATAAGTAAACACCTATTTTATTCTGTTTACTGGTAGCATATCCAAATCATGGTTATCATTCTGACACTGACTGATACTTACTAAACCCTTTGGTTCCAAATGACATGTTTTTGTGGTTTTCTTTGCTTTATTTACTACATTATGTGACCTAAAACTATGCTAGTGTTACATCTTTATAGGTGTCCTAATTATAATTAGGTGTCCTAATTGTTTTTGTAGAAATATGTATCACTGAGATATTTTTACTTATTTCATGATTTTTATTGCTTAACTGTTTCTTGCTTGTTCTGCATTTGTAAAGACTGTTGGAAATGCTAAATAAGTTTTACAGTAAAATTCAATTTCCAGTTTATCCAAACGCTGTCTGTTAGAGTTGAGGTCGGAGCTCTGTATAAGCCAGGAAATTTTGTTATTAAACATGCAAACCATTTCTTTATTCACTTTGTGTTAGGAGAGCATAGCATAAAAGTTGACAAACTGACTTGGTAGGGAGGTGGAAATCTATAAAACTACTAAATAGAGAGTCAGTAAGGGCAATCAATGTATGAGGGTATTAATTTGTGGTGGTTTGTTTGTGTTGCAGTCTGTGTATTTTCTGTGGAGAAAAAAGCAAGTCTTTTACAGAGGAGGGCTTGGACCTGCACTACTGGAAACATTGTCCAGTGCTGTGTAGATGTTTCCGGTGCAAACAGGTATATAAACTCTGGATGCACACTCAAACCCACAGTGTTGTCCTAATGGAAACCTTGTCATGATGACGGTGATTTTGTATCTGTCTAGTCAGTTATTATGCACTTTTACAGTGCACAACATTTTACAGTGTATGGTTTTAAACCTGCAATCCCAGTTTTTCTCACTATTGGCCAATTGACCAGAACCAGATATATGGTACTCAACTTGATTCACATTATTGCTGGGGTAACAAAAATATCAATCAGGTCATTTGAGCCTGTTTAGTATTTTCCTGTATCATGACTGTGGTTTCTATCATCTGACTAGCATAAGAATTAATAACGGCTTAATAACACGCAATGCACATTAATACACAAATTTAATGCTGATTTAGTTGACTACTGATTATAAAGTCTGTGGCATTCGGGAAATATAATTTTAAGTTGGCAGTGTTTGATATTTTGTGACTGACACCACAAAGCTAAAGGTAGTCACAAGCAATTGTCACTTTAGCAATTGTTCCTGTATAATGACAATTATAATTCTTAGACAGAAAGAAAATCAGTCAACCAAAATCAGGAATGGCCAGTCATATAATTACAAAATTGGAAATCGAAAATTGCAAGTGGTGCATCTCTAACTAGTACAAATAGCCAAAAGCCCAAGAACCCCGTCCAACATAAACTCGGTGATACAAGTTAAAAGCAAAAACAATCATATACGAGTGCAATGATAAGGCTTTTTTAAATAATAAATATGTATGTGCAGTTTCAGTCTTTAAGTGCTTAGTGAAATGTGAGTCTTTAGTCACTGTTTGAAGACAGCAATAGACTCAGCCATTCAGTCACCCAGGGGGCGTTTATTCTACCTCCTGGGTCTTAGTACAGGGAAGAACCTGCCTGTCTTCCTTTAATCTTGCGTGGTGGGTACAGTTGAAGTCAGTTATCTTGAAGAGACCTGAAGATTGCAGGGTACAGAGTGGGGTGTGATTTGAGTTTTTATGTAGGGATTGGTTTATTTTTGGCTTTGTAGGTGAGCGTCAGGGTTTTAAATCTGATTTGGGCAGCTACAGCATGCCAGTGAAGGGAATGCAGCAGTGGGGTAACATGAAAACTTTGGTAAACTAAAAACTTGTGCTGCTGCCTTTTGATTGGGTTGCAAGGTCTGATTGTATGGCATGGAAAACCAGGCAGAAGAGCACTGGCAATTAGGCACAACTCTTATAATTGATTGTAGTAGGGCACATCAGATTACGCTCATATTTCTGTAAATATATTTCAGTCCTTTAGTTAAACATTTTACAAAATATTAAAATACACTTTTGCAATGGGTGAGTGTAGACTGATGAGGAAGTAAATTAGTTGAAATTCGTGGTGAGCCTAAAACATACCAAAAATGTGGAAAACTTTAAAGAATCTGAAACTTTCTTTTTGCACTGTATGACTATCAAGTAAAAAATGTCAGCTTAAGATGCCTCAGCCCCTTGCTAAAGTCTTGTGCACACCATTGTGCTGACACTTTATACTGGAAGTAGATCAAACCTAAATTGTGCGGAATTATTAGGCAAGTGAGTATTTTGACCATATAATCATTCTTAGGCATATTTCTTAATTCCAAGCTGGATAAGCATG
>JAVSBU010099979.1:0-13342 GCA_033118015.1 Loricariichthys derbyi
CACACACACACACACACACACACACACACACACACACACACACACACACACACACACACACACACACACACACGGTTATTTAGCAATAAAATCCTGACGTGTTTCAGCCAAGTCATGCGGGAGTCATGTGTGGAACCAAAATGTCATGGGGTCTTTTTTCTTTAAAAAATATGCCTTTATGTCACATATAGGAACACACATTTGCTCAAACGCACGAATATATGTTGTTTTTTACAGAATGTGTCTAATAATTAAAAAACAGCACCGTTTGTGTTAGCATAGCGTATTTGAATTGGGCGCGACCGTTATTTTTTGCGTCTCGCGCACGGGAGCGCGTGCAACAGGCGCGCGTGCGCCGTCCTCAGCATTCCTGTCACGCTTATGGTCTGGTCCGAATAAACCGTAACGCAGCCGTTTTTGTGGCGATGGTCACTGTTTGGTCCTTAAAGCCGCGCGTTTAGGATCCGCCCGTGGTCGCTGAGATACCGCAGTGTCCGTTCAGCGAGTTTCTTGTGCTCGTGTCACGTTGCACGTTGATTTTGGGAGCGCGTGGATACTTATTCGTGCTCTCAGTGATGGAGTGCTCTTGCAACATCGAATTAATTGCAGCTTTAAATAAAGAAATGCCCATTCATCACCTCTTGCAGGCTCAATAAACTCTTAAAGCGACTGCATTCAGGGCTGATACACTTATGCACTGGTGTCAAAACTTTGTAGACACCAGATCTGATTAGCCAGTTAGACAGAACACCTGAGTGCCAGGGCTTTACTGTCCAAGCATATCTGAAGGATGCTGATGGACAATGCCCATACAGTCCCCATGTTTTGGATTGTTTTTTGGTTTTTGCATCGTCTATCCAGAGCGACTTACAACCCCAGGCAATTGTTGGTGATGGGTTTTACTCAAGGAACCGACGGTGGCAGGTTGGCAGAGGTGACCTTCCAGACCAGTGAATGCTGCAGCTCTCTCACGATATTAAAGCAATAACACACTGTGTCCGTATATCAGTACACCAGTGCCACTATGACTATCTCACATTGCATCGTTTGTTGTTGGATTTTAAGATAAGGTGGACGGAAAAAACAATTTGTTTATCAACATTCGGCGAGGTAAAATTGCTCATTTTTATCAGATTATGGGCTTCAGTTGAGAAAATATACAGACGATAAACACAAATAATTAAGTTTAAACATGGCAGGTTGTTTAAGACACACTATTATACAAACATTATATTATACAATTACAATATATTATACAAACCTGTCCCGATGGTGTACTACCTTGTCGTGGTGGGACAGTTTGCGTGCTCCCATGACCCCAAGAGCTATGTCATCCAGGTCCTACCAAGGTGAACAGGTTGAAGGGTAGGAGCCAGACTAAGAGTTACACCCTGGTCCTCCAGGTTGGGGGTTGTGCAGTGGGCGAACAACCCACCCACGTAAAAACCTTTAATGTTACGGAAACCTTCAACAGTAAAATACACTGTTGAGGCCCTGTGCTCCATTCGGTGCGAAGAGGAATAAGTAAGTAAGTATTATACAAACAGAAGAAAATTGGAGTGAGATCCCAGTGTTATAAACAAAGGCTAGGATCCCGTTATAATTAGTGTTACTGGATCTAGTGATTCTAAATGAGTTCTAGCTGAAGATCTTAATGTTAAAGGGAGAGTTATAGAGCATCAGCAGCTTCATCAGCTTTAAGAGCTGGACTTAACAGATCCATGAATGAAGCTCCCATCAGCCGCCGATGGTGTTTAATGAAAGAACAGAGTTTAACACCAGCAAACGACGTCTTTGGGAAGAAAAGAAGAAAGAACTAAGAAGAACCAACGACATTAAGAGCCCAAGATGTTAGATTTACTGCACTGACTTCATTTCTCTTTGATCCAAATCTCTATCAGGTTTCATTAATAGCTCCACATAACGCATGCATTTAAATCCTAACTAAGGTTCATAAAGACGATAGAGTTCAGAAACTCATTCTAATTCAATTCTTTAAATTGTAGAATTATAACATTGCTGGCATTGTTGCTAGGTTACGTGTGTATGTGATGAAGTAATATTTGAAGAGCTTTGGTCAGAGTGCCATTGTCGGGAAATATTGGCACTAATAGAAAGTCTCTCAGCCAATCAGATGGCAGGTTGAGGAGTAATTATGATATAAAAGTGGTTTTAGACCTTTATTTTAAGAAATGCTTTTTTTAAACCCTCAATTTGCAAAACTGAATATAATACCTACTGTATCATCTGTTTAACGTATCTCACCATGGCACTTTTGGTACATATCACTTATAAGCAGTGTTAAATTAACCCCTCAGTAAAGTCTGCACTGATAAAAGAAGTCGTACACTGTTATACATTTGTTATGAATGCAATGTTTGTTTATAGATCGAAGCCGGAGTACTAGAGATGCTCATCCAGTTTCCAGACAGTGGTGCATAACGGCACTATTGGACAAAAAATGTTGAATGATGCAAAGGTTTAAGAGTGCCAAAAAGTCTGGGATGGAGTTCAGAACACTGGAATCAGAGTTAAACAGACAGTAGTTAAACAGACATAAAATCAGATGTCAACATCTCAGACTTTATGTATTTAAAACCATTGTACTAACAATTTGTAAGTTACTGACATGAAAAATAACAATAATAACAATAATCAATATACGCTCATCCTCCTCTTCACTCATCTTTCCCTTGTAAGTGGCAGTAAAGGGTGCAAGATGAGAACCATCATGGATAGGACGCAAGTCCTAATGCATGTCTTCGGATTATGGGAGGAAGACCTTGACACCCATGCAGACCTTCATTGCTCATTACTGTGTGAGGTTAAAATCCAATATATTCCAATATGTTCAATTTTGGACCAGAAAAATGTTAATTATGGCCTTAAAACATTAATTTGTAGCTTTAAATATCAATTAGTGGCCTTTAAATATTAATTAATGGCAATAAAATGTTTATTTATGGCCTCAATATATAATCTGTGAATCTGTGACTGAAAATGTAAATTTATGGTCTCAATATATTAATTTGTTGCCTCAAATATTTATTAATGGCCTTAAAATATTTATTTGTGACCTCAATACATTAATTTGTTAATATATAATTTTGTGACCTCAGAATATTGTGACCTCAAGTTATTCATTTATGGCTTCAAAATATTAATGAATAACCTTAAAATATGAAATCATGACTTTAAAATATTAATTAATGGACTCAAAATATGAATTTGCAGCCTCAAATATTCAAACTTGTTCCCTAAATATAAATTAATCGCCTGAAAATATGAAATAGTGACCCCAAAATATTAATGTATGACCTCAATATATTAATTACTAGACGTAGAATATGAATTTTTGACTTCAGAATATTTTCCTGGCCTCAGATTATAAATTTGTGAACTTGCGAAAGAATATGTCAAACTCAAAGACAAATTGATTTGTATAACACTTCACAATGGAGCATTGTCTCAAAGCAGCTTTACAACTGTATATTATTTTCTAATATCTATCGCTATTCCCAAACTGAGCAAGCCTTTGGCAACAGTGGCAAGGCAAAACTCCTTAAATGTTATTAGGAGGAAACCTTAGGAGGACCAAGACTTAAAAAGGGGCCAAACCACATTGGGCTTAAAGAAATATGTAAGAATTAACTAAGGTATCTAATTAATATGTTTACAAAATACTTTAAACAAACAAACTAAATGAATATAATCAGACAATTATAAATTTTTGTAGTTTGGTACATAAAGTCATTTTAGGATCTTGTGTCTTCTTTGTGGCAGGACCTCCACGTCTGATTGAAGGAGGGAATTTGTGACCTCAAATTATAAATTTGTGACCATAGAATATTATGCTGTCTCTAGTTATTGATACACTTTGAGCAGCACTGCTGAATTCCATACCTTATACACTAAGTGTCATTGTTTTTGGCTCGACTCCAGTACTACATTCAACATTAACACCTGCAGGGCTCAAATAACTCTTAATGGGTTTAATGATCTTCTATAACCTTAACTTAAGACCCACTGTGTTCATTCGACGTAGCAGTTCCTCTTACAGTCAGTGTTAAATCAGAGGAAATTAGAAATTATTCTTCAATATGCTTTGTGATCAGAGACACACACACACAGGGAAATGAACCCGGGAACACCGTTATTAAATCCATACGGAGAAGCTCCTGTGGACTCGGATGGGAGAGTTAATGCAGTGTTATAAGCATTAATTATTTACTGTAGGTGTTAATGCAGCCCTGAGAGTTTCCCTGTGTAGGTTATAGCTACCATCCCAGTGGAACAGTCACCATTCTGGATCACCGTTTATCACTGTGCCAAATCTTATTAAATCTCTGCTTCAGTTTTACAACCTTAAAATGCTTATAGCACTTCCTGATGGTAACACAGCTGGTTTTTGGAGAGGTTTCATGCTGTGCATCATATCAGTTATTGAGGACAGGTTCTGTCGCTCTCCCTCATCCCAAAATAGCTGTGTGTCTGAGAAAGCATCTCTTACACCGTGCTTCCATTAAGCAGGGCTGAAGAGGCTATTACAGCCTGCCGTTATGTGCGTGACATTGGTTCGATATGTTGCATCTAATATTATGTGTCTTAGAACGTACGCTTCACGACCAGTCTCAACATCTAGGTGAATGTTATCACCGTATTTCAGTAAACAGAAAAATGATGGGTCGTGTTGGTCTGGATGTCGTGTACAGTGTTAGACAGTGTGTTCATGTGATGAGCCATTGTTTCTGAGGGAAGGAGACACAGGCTAGAGATCTTCACCTGCACATTCTGACTGTGAAGCCATATCAACTCAAGCCACATTTATTTCCATAGACATTTTTACATTAGAGTATTTTCTCAAAGCAGCATTACAATTTTATATTAGCTTCTAATTTATAAGGCCAATTCCAAACATCCTAGGGTGACAGTGGAAAAGAAAAACCTTCTACATGTTATAAGGAAGAAACATTGGGAGGACAGAGACTCAAAAAGGACATCATTGGGAGGTTCAGATTATATGTAAGAATTGGTTAGTTATGTAACTAGTAAGTTTTTTAATAATAGTTTTAGGTAACAGAGAATTCTAGAATTATCAATGGATGTATATACGTTATAGAAAATGTAAACATTATAAAGAGTAAAATAAACATAGAATATTAAATAGTGTGTAATATATATATATATATATATATATATATATATATATATATATAATTACACTCCTTAAATTCACATCATCCAGAGAATCAAATAGCGTAAACTTTATCAGAAAAAGAGAAAGGTGCGAGTCCAGGCATTCTGCAAAACTATTAAACTCCGTTTGTGCTTGTAGATTTAGAGCTGGTATTCCTTGGTAAAAAAGGTACCGAAAAAATTTCGGATCGTTCTTGGTTTTCCTCAGATTGAGTTCCTCTAATTATTAACTCATTATTTATCTGCATGAAAACATCCACAGAACTCAGCTGTCCTTGAGTGAAATAAAACAGCCCCCAATTTGTGTTTTCTCCCTAAACTATTACTGCTTGCAGTTCCAGCGTATTTAAACCTCTGATAAACTCTTCAGGTTTCTGAGGTGATACTAGGCACCAGCATTCCATGATAAACATAGTGGAGGCGTTAAAATGTCTTGGTCTTTTGTTCTTGACAATCCGCTTTGTTAATAACTCCTGAGGTCTATTGAGTCTAAAGTAGCGAGTGGGTTTAAAAGTCTCCCAAAGAATGGAGAGGTGCCATTACATGCAGGGAGGGATGAATCATAAAGTCATTACCTAGTCCCAACAGGCAGGAGGGAAAGCTCACGGTCATGTTTTAGCCGTTCAGAAGCTCAGAGATACTCAATGGTACAGTTTATTTAGTCAAATAATCATACAGAAAAACACACATTTCATTTACACAAGCGATCATGTACGGCCAGCTCCACGAAGATTGGTGACCTTGCTGGAGTGACTATGAGTATGGATTATATACAGGCACACAGATATATGAAGGTCATTTGATTTGATGAAACTTTTTCATAGTTCTTAAAACTGTTGGAGAAAGCGCCCCCTTTCACACGATCTGCAGGAACAGGGGTGTTTGTAGTTCTATAGGTGTGTATAGGGACTTTTTTGCTCTTACGTCAGAGTACTTTTTTCAGCACATAGGAACATTGACTGATGTAGGTGTAAGGTGAATTATGACAAATTCATCGTAAGTTAGATGTATCATGAATCGTTGAATTTTTATTATTATATTAATACTAATACGTTTCTTGTCAAAATGTGTCGAGAACGAATCCAAGTACACCGACAGACGTACAAACTAGAGATATTCGTGCTAAATGAAAAAAAAATGAAGACAAATGGACTGACAGTATAAAGTCCAGGCTTTGTTGAGCCTATACGGCATGAGTTTTTAAGCTTAAGTGTTCTTAATAGCCAAAAAAGGCCCTGAATGTAGTTTTGATGGGAACTCTATCACGATGTGGGGGCAAGGTGTAAAAGGAGGACCCACTTGCAGACAGCTTCCTGAATAATAGCTGGTTTCATTAACTTAAAGGTCCCCTCCAGTGGTCATATCTACTTAAGCTGAATGGCTAGAGTGGAGTAAATAGTGTTGAATGCCGCTGAACGTTTTGCAGATTTGTTGTTGTTTAACCTGTTAAAAGTCGGTAAATCACGCTCAAAATAGAGTTGTCACAGAACTTACCGAATACAGCCGAAGATGAACGCGCGACGTGACATCATAGGCCGAAGACAGAAGCTTCATATTGTAGCGACCCTCGGTAAATAAGGATGTTGGTTTGGTTGCAGATAAAGAGGATTCATCTCGTATGGGGAACACAAATTGGTAAAAATCGTAGTGTGACCTATTTCGCATGGAAAATCTGACCCATCGCGAACGCTACATCATGAGCGGGACCGATTTCCGATCTGATCAGCTTCTCAGCAAGACTTCGGTGAGTTGTCTATTTATAGCACTAAATACCATAAAATTGACTAGTTCAAGCGCGATTTAATTGCTGTGGCACTTAATGAACCCAATCAGAGATGACTTTTAAAAGAAGAAAACTCAAAAGAACTCAAAGACGACATAACATAATCAAGCAATAAACGGAACATAACGCCTTACCGGTTACTCCCCAGTGCCAGGTTCTTGAGTTAAGTGAACCCAGTTTTACGGCCGTGTAACACGCAAGCCAACCATGCAGCGAGGACCCGTTTTTGCTGTCTGTGAACCGCTCCGGCCAAACATGTGGGGATGAGGGTGAGGTATGGCGGGCGGTAGTGAGGGTACTAGCATGGGTGGTGCCCCAGCTTGCGGATTCCTTACTCGCTGTGGACTTCCTCAGAATGTGCCTAGAGGCAACCGATCGGCACCGAGGGAACGCACACTTTCCCTACACTACACATCTACGCCCTACCATACCTTGGGCTTCCTGGATCAATACGACCCCACACTCTTCAAAGGAGGGGTGGAAATCTCGTCCCTAACTCCCTCAGGCACCAACCAGAGGGACTGATGTGCCCATCCCACTATGTCTTCCGCAATTGGCACAGCAAGCCAATGGAATTTCAACTCACCCATGGTGCTGGAAAGTGGATGGGACACACCATGGCGGGACGTGCCTAGCATTGGGGACGATGGTAGGTCCACGTGTCGCTGAAACCCAGTCAGTACGTACATATTTATGGACCAGTGCCAGCTAAACCACATTGGGGAGGCTGAATACCATGTCTGCAATGGCTCACCTCATATGAGCAGAACATGGCTGCCTTGCCAGGTCCAGTTCCACACCACACAGTCCCGTACTGGTGAGGAGTAGACCTGCCATGGATTGTAACAAACTCTGCAAGAGGTAGTTTCTCTGAACTTACGAAATCAAAGGCAAAGGTGGCAGATGGGGACCCCCCCCCAAAAAAAAACAAACAAACTAATAAATAAATAAAATGCCAGTGGACTAAAGCGGTCTGTAATTAAAAAGCACCAGCCTCAGACACACAGCAGTAACAAATGATCATGTAATCACTATTTTATGCACGATCCATAACGCTTATCCTGGATTTTAGACCCATGTCCTTACATAGTTTTTTTTGTAATGTACTTTCAAGGACATTGCCTCATCACAGTTGTGGGTTCATGTTACTTCCAAGTCTAATCGCCCATGGATCCAGGGGGCCGTAGAGCTATCGATTTCATCAATGTTTGAAGTGGCCATATTGCCTGCCAGGTGAAGGTCGAGCCACCTGCTTTTCGGCGCCATCGCGCCACCATTATGGAATCCGTCATCCGAGCCGGCGCGTGCGAGTCTACCCACTCGAATTTACATTTAAATGAAGCCAAACGAGCCAAACATTCGCGGATGAAATACAGTAAAAGCATGGGTAATAAAAAGTGCCGCTCCCTCGTTCCATGGAGGACCGATCTCACTTGGAAGCGGCGGCACCCGCACCGGAACAATTCCTGAATTTATGAGTCTGCCCGAGAAACAACGAGTCTCATTTATACAGAACTGTGCTATAAAAATGGATAAATCCAGACGTGGACTTACGACCTACATGTGACCTCATCAGCAAATGGTGTCGGTGGATATTGGTGTCGCAACCTGGATGATTACTCATTTCTCTAGTGAAATCACATTCTTTTATGCACTTTTATGAACAACCCGTAGTCGCTCCCTAGTTCTCGTGGTCTAATATTTGCTTCTTCCAATTTATTATTCAAATGCCTAAGTGCCTTAAGGTGCAAAAGAGCTGCAAAGTGCTAAAACGAAAAAGCGAAGGAATATTGCTAAATGCTAACACAACACGTGACTATTACCCTACAGATGGATTTTATTAGGAGTGTCTTTAGGAATAGGTTGCATGTTTGTTTCCTTACCCGAATTTAACCACTTTCACTCTGATAATCCTCCACATGGTTGGGTTAAGGATTTAATGATCATTCAGGATCTGCTATGAAGTCTAGTGATGTTCATTCAGGTGACCAAAATGACTGTTGACTGGACAAAATTACGTAGACATTTTTGTTACTTTAAAGTAAATACGAAGAGTATATTCACAAGAAAACTGCTACTAAGTAAAAACTTTGTTATTGTACATTACAACTTTGCAGCTCGTAAACTGGGACTAAAAACAAAGAGATGTCGAGAGAACATTCAGAGAGGGTTGGAAAAGTATAAAAATATCAAAACGAACCCTAACCTTTATGATTTAATAATATTTATAATTTAAATATTTCTCATTTAAATTGATTATTTATAGGATTTTTGTATTCAGTGATTTCAGTGATATATTTATTTGTTTACTCATTGTTTTAGTCCTTAATAGAAAGGGGGTCTTTATCAAGAGATTTCATTAAGAGATTCCATTTTTTTGCATAAATACATATTAAAGGGCCTATCATGGACACACAAACCAGTGAGCCAGTGCACTTTTAAAAAGGAAAACAACCTATCTCTAAATCTAAATATAATTTCCCCTAACCTTACCACTAGCTCTTACCCTAACCTTAACCCTAACCTTATCCCTAAACATAACCCTATCCCTAACCTTAACCCTAACCTTTGCCCTACCCCATCATTAACCCTAACCTTTACCTTAACCCTAACCCTATCTCTAACCCTAACCATATTCTTAACCTTAACACTAACCATAACCTTAACCCTAGCCTTAACCCTATCTCTAACCATAACCTTTACCCTATCCCTAACCTGAACCCTAGCCCTAACCTTAAACCTAAGCTTAGCTATAATCCTAACCCTACCCCAACCTTAACCATAACTCTAACCCTATCATTAACCATAACCTTAACCCTATCCCTAACCTTAACCCCAACCCTAACTTTAACCCTAACCTTAATCATAACCCTGACTTTAACCAAATTCAGAAACAAGAACAAGCTGTTATCTGGTTATATAAGTTGTTTTCATGTGCAATCAAAACTTTTTAAAAATTTTGAGTTTCGAGTTGATGTAAGTATTCATTTAAGTTAACTTTGTGTCTTGTTTATCATTATCAGGTTTATCAGTAGAAAAATTATATTGGCATTATATATCTGTCACTCTGCTATCTAAATATTACCATCGGCCATTTAAAAGTCTGTATCGGTTGACTGAATGATTGAAACGACACATTCTTTGTTTTAAAAGCCAAAAATGCAATAATAAACAAACTCTTGACAAACTCATTATTGCCGAACAGTCTTTACTGCCATTCCGCTCCACCGTGCTCACGTGTTTCTGAATGAGATCAAGCTCGCTTTAGTTTGTTATACGTCAGAGCCATAAAGTATAGAGTCCAGATGTTGCTCTGAGGCATAATGACAGTCCATTCATCCTCACTGCTTGACGTGTCATTAACTGGAGACATAAGTGTGATAAGGGTAATCCATTCTTGGGGGGCTCTTTCTTTGTCTTCCACACCATCAGTGTCAGCTTAAGCACTTACACACCCTCCTGCTCATATCCTACCTCCATCTCATCGTCAGCACCCCTCCAGCAGCTCCTTTAAAGCATGACTTAAAGCCCTACCCGCCCGCTGTTGCTTGTATCAGTTTTGTGATTGGATTCTTTGTGGAGAGACCTGGAGCTTTTGGAGAACTGTCCGAGTGAAATGCAGTTCTGCTCACAAAGGTGTTTTCCAAATGTTATGGAACAGGCTAGGGCTTTCAGGAAACGTTTATTAGGCGAAAAATATACAAACAGTCATTCGTTCACACACTCACTTTCCATTGGGTTACCGATATATAATGCCATCATCATTTATTTTGCAACTGATTAAACTAATCATAATTTATTAAACATTTATTTAATTTATAATTGCATTGTCTCTTTTTGGACTTTGCACTTAACAACAAGATTTATTACCAGGTAACCAGGTCATCTTGTTTCTGGGTAAAAAAAAACCCCTCAAAACTGTAAATAAATACTTGAAAAAAATAAACAGTTCCCAGTTTATATAAGTGGCAAGTTGTAATGCAGGTAAAAAATTCTCAGCATTTTCCACATTATTTTAGAATATCGGCCTCATGAGCACAAGTATTAGATTAATCATTATATCATTAATCATAATTAAATAACAGTAATAACAACAACAATAATACTAGTAGTAATAATGGCAATAATAATAACAGTAACAGATAATAATAATAATCATCATAATATAGTAGCAATAACAACAACAACAACAACAATAATAATAATAATAAATAAACATTTAATAATTGTAATAATAAAAACATGATGGTGATAACAGTAATATTACTAATAGTAATAATATATTAATAGTACTAATAATAATAATAAGAAAATAATAATAATAATAATAATAATAATAATAATAATAATAATTTAAAAAGTAATAATAATAATAATTATTATTATATAGTAAGAGGGAGGGATGTTACCGTTACATGTAAAGTGTTGTATTAAAATAAACACATTTTAAATGCAGTTCCAAATTAATTATTTTGCTTTACTGGGATTAATCATTTCGGGGTTTGTGTTCCTTATTATAATTACACATATGATTTGCCTGATGTTGATTTCTGTTGTGACACTGTTTTGATTGTAAAAGCTTTATATAAGTGAATAACTCATAAAGACCCCAGGACTTTGTCTGATGTTGTGATGTTTGATGTCTCTTGTGAATACAGCAGGATTTGAGTGAGGACTTTGGTCTGTCAGCCATCATCTCTCTCTCTCTCTCTCTCTCTCTCTCTCTCCCTCTCTCTCTCTCTCTCTCTCTCTCTCTCTCTCTCTCTCTCTCTCTCTCTCTCGTCTCTCTGCTGTCACCCTCAGTCTCCTCTGTTATTGAAGATGATTACAATCCACAGTAAGATAAAAAAAATCATATAGGGTGAAAATTTAATTTACAGTAATGAAAATACGAGGAAGGGTGTCCAGTAGAGGACATTAACTGTGTGTGTGTGTGTGTGTGTGTGCGTGTGTGTCTGTGCGTGCGTGCGTGCGTGCGTGCGTGCGTGTGTGTGTGTGTGTGTGTGTGTGTGTGTGTGTGTGTGTCCTCAGGGGAACTAAGGTATGTTGATGCAGATAATTGACTGAAAGGTCAGAGCGATGATTTATACCTAATATCTATCCATCCATCCATCAGCCAAAATATTAACACCACACACAGACTGAATAACAAATAAGGGTCATTGTGTCATTACAGAAGTTCAAAGTCAAAGTCAAATTAATTTGTATAGCGCTTTTTTACAATGGAGCATTGTCTCAAAGCAGCTTTACAGTTAAGCTCTGGCATATATTAGACAGAAAGTGAATAAATAGTCTGTTCTCCTAGTGGATGTGATGGAAGTGGGAGAAATGTTAGGAGTAAAAACGCGAGCCTCTTTAACAAGGTATACATCTCATCACGTCTGAATGCTGGGCACGGGATTAATGTGTCGCCGTGCACAATGAACGGCGTGGTGGGTGAATGAATGAAAGGATGAAAAATCAGTCAGAAGACTCCTTGAGTTCAGGCATGTGTGTTCAGTGTTAATATGAGCCTTCATCTCTGCCTCGTCTGAAACTTTCAGTACACAAAACTTCCTCCATTTGATCACATTTGTTCAACACACTAACTAATATTTTTCATAAGTATATGGCTACACTCACACCAATTTTCAGCCGTCTGCATGCAACCGTTTGTTAAAAATTCAAAACTATATACACGTTGTCACCCACAATTGTTCACAAACACAACCGTGTCTCCCCAACAATATAGCCTTGTAAAAACACTTAGGATGTAAAATAACTTCGGATTTTGTTTTAGAAAAATCACTTACATTCAAATAAACAGCAGGGTAATGTTGAAAGGCAGATACAATAATGTCCCTTTTCCCTCGTCTGGTGTTTGTTCAATATGTAAATGTAACGGGTCCGGCTGCTTCTGTGCCTGGAAGCAGCCTTTTCTCCGGGCTCATTAGGGCGGCTGCGCCGTGTTCACTGGGGCTTTATGGCCATCTGGCAGCGCAGAGCTGATGCACGCCTAATTGACATCAGCTGCCTTCAAGCTTAAAAGGCGGAAGCCAGTCGGAGTCGGCGAGCTGGCATTGCATCGTGCTATGAGAACGGATCGCACGTCACCGCTGCTCCGAGCTTGCTTCTCAGCTGGTGTGTGACGTGCAGCAGCAGGCTAGAGACGCACTAATAACATCTGTCTTTGTTTTCTCTTGCAGATCCTTCTGCCGGCACGAGGCATGTCCAGGCTGGTGTGGTTTTCTCACCCGCTTTGCGGCGCCGTGTGGAGCTTTCGATTTCCACCCGTTTTCCGCATTTGGGTTTAAGGAGGAATTAATATAAGCACACCAGCCTCCCCTGCATTGATGCCATGAGGGAGTTAGGGACGAAGGTACC
>JAVSBU010100079.1:0-13342 GCA_033118015.1 Loricariichthys derbyi
TAATATCACGAGGAAAATGTATTATATTAATATTAAAAGCCCTGAATTCATACAGTCTGGGCTAGGGGCGGGGCTAACTTTGCATATGTTAATTTCGCCTTTTATGACAGCACCAAGCTTGCCTTCGGGCTAAAGTACGCCTTTGGGTGGAACTCGTACTTTTTTATTGCTGTTTTGGACTATCGGCCGAATGTGACGTGATCTTACATGGCAAAACGTGGCATATGGGGAGTTCTTGGCGTTGCTCGGAAGTTTTTGCCGACTTTTTAATTAAGCTTGGCGTGGGATTTGACATACAATCATGACACTCTGGAATGTATACGGGACCTGGCGAGGTTTAATGGTAGGATAATTTGCATACTATCTTCCGCCCCCTTTTGTCTTGATTTTTGTTGTAATGCCGTGGTTTTTTGACCCATGAGAGCCCAGGCCAAAATACTGCTATGTGTGACAAGAGCATAAGATTATCCATAGCAGCAATTTGCTAGCCCACAATTACAGAGATCCAGATTTGAGTCTTGACAATGCTTTCCAGATCCTACAGGTATGACTGACCATGTCTATGGGAGGGGAAGAACGATTGGATTTCCTCTGGGTATTCTGGTTTCCTCACACCTTTTTAAACATGAGTTAGGAGTCTATCAACTTGTGGGTTTGCTTAAGGAACAATCAGGGGCAGCTTGGCAAAGGTGGGACTTAAATTTGATTTTCTGGTCCTTGGATCTGAATCTACTAGACATTACCTACCAGTCAATCACAGTCCAAACTGGGTTCTTTTGTGACCTCACCTACTATTCCATTCCTTGCTCTTAGTGTGATCTTTGTTGAACAACTCCTCCTAAGCAAGGTAACAACGGTCTCGAGATTATTTGTACATAATCTGTCTGTGGGTTGGTGAAGTCCATAGACTTTCCATAGAGATTGGTCTGTAGCCTTTTTTCCAAGCTGATGGGCATCAATAATTCTTTATTCCAGGTCATCTGTCCATTCCATGATACACTTCCACAAATGTGTTGTGACGAATTCAAATTAACTGTTAATTATAGAGGTTCACATACTTTTGCCACTCATAGATATGTAATATTGGATAATTTTCCTCAATAAATAAATGAGCTGGAATATTTTTTCTCATGTATGTCATTGTGTTCTCTTCATCCATTTGTAGGTCCTGTGTGAAAATCTGATGGCATTTAGGTCATATTTATGCAGATAGTATATAAAACACTCTAAAATGTTCACAAACTTTAAGTACCACTCTATATGTTTATTTTTGGTTATACTCACCATCCAGAATAAGCATACAGTCCTGAGTAGAAGGCCAGAGGAATCTTTGTGAGTGTCATAGCCTCAGAATAAAAAGCATTCTCAAAGTTTTCAGTCTTTCCTGATGTGGGAGAGAAGAAAGGACATACAGTATACGGTGCCACCAAGTAGTATTCCACTCCCTGGGGATTTTGGAGTTAACTTAGCATTGTGAAATTTGGACTGTAGAGGGGCCTGGATATGTGAAATGCACTGCAGCAAAATAAGAATGTTATTTCTCTGTTTTTTATTTTTTACAAATTGCTAAGTTTACCAGATGGTCAATTATTATTGAACCCCTCACATCACCAGAATTCTGTTTGGTTCCCTCAAGTATTAAGAAATAATTGAGGTAAAAACAATGAGCTTCACATGCTTGGATTCATTATCTGTTTTTCCCACCTTTTCTGGCTATAAAAGCCCCTCCCTAAAGAAGTGAACAGCACTCAAACACTGTCAACATGGGAAAGACTAAGGAGCATTCCAGACAAAGTCTGGAGGGTCACAAGGCTGGCAAGGGGTACAAAACCCTTTCCAATGAGTTGGGCCTACCTGTCTCCACTGATGGAAGCATCATTTGGAAGTGACAGCCTAGACAGCCTTTCAAAGTTTCCTCTCGTGCCAAGGCCAGGCTTTTCCAAAGGGTCAAGACTGACCCAAGGACAATGAGGAGGGAGCTCTAATAAGATCTCATGGTGGTGGGCACATTGGTTTTAATAAATACCATAAAAACACACTCCACTCCAATGGTCTCCATTCCATGCGAGCCCGACGGTACCTTTACTTTCAAAGCATCATGTCAAAGCCCATCTAAAGCAGTGTTTCCCAACCGTGGTCCTGGAGGCACACCGCCATGCACATTTTAGTGTCTACTCTACCCCAAGCACACCTGATTGTTAATCAGCTCATTAACAAACCCTTTCAGAGCTGCAGGGGCTGTGTTAATGCAGAAATGTGCAGGGCATGGTGCCTCAGGAACAGGGTTGGGAAACACTGGTCTAAAGTTTACTCATGATCACTTGGAGGACTCTGAGGCAGACTGGTTCAAGGTTCTGATGAGACCAAGATCAAGGTCTTCAGTGCCAATCACACCTGGAGCGTTTGGCGAAACCCCAAGAATACCATCCCTACAGTGTTCTGGGTCATACCTGCAGGTGTGACCCAGAACACCTAGTACTCAAGTGAGAGCAGCCCCTGCTGTTGCGGAGGTGTGTTGCAAGGCAACACAAGGAGGGGTGACAGTAAAATTTTTTAGTTTGTTTGCTTCAAAGCCTTTCTAACTCCTTTTCATTTAGAAAATAAACCAAATATGTCATTGGATGAGGAGTTCCTAAACGTTGTACAAACACATCTTACCTTTGGCCAGGGCCATGATGCCTGGGAAGATGATTAGAGCCAAAGCAAAGAGCTTTAGAACCAGCAAGGTGACCTGTGTGCGAGAGGCGAGCGATACACTCCAGCAGTTCACCGCCACCAAAATCGCTAAAAAAAAAGCAAACAAAAAAGAAGAAGATGGTTTATAAAGTGCTGAACATGTGACATTGCTAAGAAATATTTTGAATTCTGAATTTAGATTTTAAATTAACGCTTCAATTACTATCACCCCAACAAATACAGTGTGTGCGTTGTTTAACGACAGCATTACATTGTATGAAACAGGTTGTTGATCAAAATGGAAGTTAACCAGATATAACCAGTTAGTTACATCTTTTTATGCTACAGTAATGCCAATATATAAGGGATATTTTCACAGGAAAGCTGTACAAACAAACAACTTAAATGTGTCAGAGATACCACTGAAAACACAAGTGTTACACTACCATCTACATAGAATTTGAGCCTAAACTGTTATACACATGAAATACCAACACCATGGGTCTTCAGTTAAAGCACACATTAATGATCACTGGTGGCGTCTCTGACACAGGAAGCTTGGTGGGCAACAATACATTCTGGGAATTATCCAACTCGTCAGTGAAAATACAGACAATCCCACTTTGTCAATTAATCCAGACACAAACACACATTAACGTAAAACACAATTTGAGCCTGATGAATCCTGGCAATGGATCTTGGAATATGAAGAAAAAAATCCATTGATGGAATAACCTGGTGGTTCAGAATATTCAGGTATCAGCTGATCTCATTCTTTGGACTGATAATGTTATTGAACTGAGACCTGATCTAGAACTGCAGCAGCAAACCCAGATCATAGCTCTGCCCCCACAGGTCGTGACCTTTTTTTTTGGCCAGGCAGTGTAATAATGCAAAACATACTGGGTCAGTGATGGTCTGGGGGCATAGCCTTACAGGTTTGCATAAATCTCCATGTGGTAGCCAATGATACCCTGAATGCTGTTAGGTACTGAGATCCTCAGAGCTATTATCAGACCTTACGCTGTGCCTGTGCTCCTTGGGTTTTTCCTGGTGCAGGAAAATGTGTGGTTTCCTGTGGCCAGAGTGTTTAGGCAGTTTCTGGAAGGCACTGATGCCATTCATTGGCCCTCATGTTCCCCAGACCTGTCAGGTGTCATGCCAGGCGTGCATTTCTTTACCACCGGCAGTCTGGCGTGAGCCTGACGTCATTGCTGAATCCGCTAGGCTTGGCGTCTGCACATTGCCAATCGGCTCTGCAGACACCATTACCATCAGCCTTGCAGTTTGGATTCAGCTGTGAGCAGCGCTTTAAAACCAAGCCTTGAGTATCATTCTTCACTGGGCCATTGTCAACAGTAAGCCACGTTTAACACCTGTCAGCCCAGGGATCGTTTTGATTCGCCACGGCTCGCACAGCCGATATGGGGCGTTTTTTGACAGGGTTTTAGTTGACGCATGGTTTCCATCTCTACATGCTAAGCATGTCCAGAGGCTGGTGCATATATCCCGCAGTTATGCACGCAAATTGCGTGGCATTCGTGGGCTCGCATCAGTCTCGTTCTAGGCGCAAGAGAAGGTGAGAGACGAAGGTACCACCCTTCCTTTGTAGAGGTAGGGTGGAGTACGGTCAGGAGACCGGAGGTAACTACAGGGCTTAGCTGGTAGTGTAGGGGCAGATAGCTGCATCTCTGCACCGCCCCATGTGGTTGTCCAGGCAGCGCCGGACCTAAAGGGTACACACGGGGATACCGCAGGTTTGCTGCTGCTACAGGTGGGTCATTGATCAGGGCCTGCACTGCCCCCTGCCGGTCCTCGCTTGTGTCTCCCCTTCGTTCCAGTAGTTGGCTGGTTCGGCACATCCGACTGTAAAAAGGGTCCGCATGTAAGCATGGTTGACCGGACTGGTCTGCGGGCTGTAAAACTGGGTCCACTTCACCTTGAACGTGTCCTAAGCCATTATAAGGAACATGGCGGCCCTACACAACACTGTGTAACATTATGACTTGCTGTAATGAAAATGACAGAAATTGGATGAGCCAACGTTTCGAAGGTTTTACTTTGATTTCTGGTTTGAATTTTAGTCCAACCCTCCATGAGTTGATGATTCTGGTTTCCATTGACTCTAGTTACGTCATTCTGTTCTCAACTAATTACACAATTTATGTCAGATTTTCAACATGAGTCTTTCACTCATCAAGATCTGGTGTTCCCTTAATTTTTCGGAGCAGTTTATAACAATGTAAAGCTGCTTAGAGACAATGCTCCTTTGTAAAAAGCTCTACAGAAAAAAAAAAACTAACTTTGTATTTTACTCTGACCTCTCTCCTCACAGCTGTTCACCATGGGTGACCCTACTGGAAGCCATTGTGTCATAGCTCTGAAGATCACTGAAGCACACTGCATGAGGTCGTGTATTTTAGAAACCTTCTCAAAGGCATTGTTGAACCATCAGGAAATTGTTTGCTTGTAGGAAATGTAAATGGTATTGTGTTTTAGTTACTACAAAAGGTTTAAAAATGATGGTGTGCACCACTCACTGAAGCCTAGGATGCTGACCAGTTTGATCAGTGCTGGAGGAGCTGGACATGGCATGAAAAAGGGATTTACAGCATAGTGTCCGAAAGCTAGAGCAATGTAAGAAGTCACTGCAGGTCTGGGAACAAAGACAGACGTTACATAATCACTAGCCGCCCTTACTGGCAACAGTGAGTCTTTAACAATGTTTAGGAAAAAGAAATAGCAAAGTGCAAAAAGTATTGTTTCAGGTGCGGAGCTGGAGTTAACATGGAACAAAGTAACGCATTACAACGGACAAAGTAACCTATTATTTTATAGGACAATTTATTTCAACCAGTCCCAAAACAGTCTGGCTGCAGACATGCACTCTCAGCCAGACCCTTATCGAACCATTCATTCAATCCTTTTCTTATCCGCTTAATCCTAGTCAGGAGGTGCCTAGTCGGCAACACAGGGTGCAAGGCAGTATCACCTCTAGACATGGAACCAATACATTGTAGTGTACACACTCTCACGTTCATACACATGCTCTGTACCTCGTACCCTTCGAGACACAAGCTTGGTTCCACTGGAGAATCCACTCAAGATTAAAGGAAGACAATCATTTAGGGTATCTGCTAAATGTTGTAAATGTAAATGCTCTAAATGGCATATTTTTTTAGGAAATACCTTCACTTTGTTTAGGTTCTTAACATAGAAGTGCAAAAGCAGAAAAAACTGACCTTATGAAAAAGAACTCAGACCAGAGTCTCAGGAAAGCAAGGAGGGGTCCCAGGGTCTCTAGAAGGTATGTGTAATGACCACCAGACTTGTTGAAACTGGTTCCCAACTCAGCATAGCATAAAGCACCTGAATGATAATTCACACACAGATCATTTAACCATGGCACATTTCATTCATTCACGTTCTTATCCAATTAATCTCGGTCAGGGTTACGGAAGTGCCGGTTCCTAGACGGCAGCACAAGGCTCAAGGCAGAAAGAACCCTAGACAGGGTGCCAATCCATCACAGCATCATACAGTGCTGTATATATTAGAAGCTCTTACTAACTTTATGTTAAATGTATTTGAGCTGGAGAATGTTTCAGTCTTACCCAATGTGGACAGAACTCCACACAGGGTCCAGATGATTAGTGAGAGCCCCACGCTGCCCGAGTTCATGTGCACTCCTTTGGGGGCGACGAAAATGCCGCTTCCCACCACTGACCCCACCACGAAGGAGACCGCGGGCAGCAGACCGATGGTGCGTTTCAGATGAACCCGTTCATCCTCTTTAAGCTCCGCATGTTGGTTCTTATTCAGCTCTTTATTAGATCCCATGACTGTAGAGACTTAAAGAGCTCCACAAAAAGCACACAGAGGCACAACCACAGAACCAAAGCAAAGAGGGAGGAGGGAATGCAGAACACAGACCTAAAAAAATCCCATAAACTCCAGCAAACATCTGTTTAATATTGAAAAGATGTTTTAAGACTGATGATTTAAAGCAATTATATATAAATTCATTCTAAAGCATAATTTAACAATTTATTAAAGAAAAAAAAATCACATGGTCATTACAATTAATCTGTATTTGGTTGTTTATATTTATGATTAAGATAACACTATTGTACTAATTGTTGGTTATTTTATTGGTTGTTGATTATCTTATTATGTTATATTATTATCATGCTATTATTACTGTTTTTATTCTTGTGTTGTAATTATCATTATTACTATTATTCATTCATAAATATAAGTTTAATATATATATAGAGAGAGAAATAATATGTATTTATAAGTTAAACAGATAATCTAAGAATCTAAACCATGTGGGACTGTGGTAGCCTAGCGGTTAAAAAGGTCCAGGGTTCAAATCCCCCCTCTGCCAAACTGCCACTGTTGGGTCCTTGAGCAATACCCTTAATCCACAATTGCTTAAGGTGCTGTCACAGTGGCAAAACATGTTATTTGCGAATGACTTGTGGCGAAAAAAATTGGATATTCGCGATACAGTCAGCGTTTTCATACTTCAGACGTTCATACATCCACACAAGTTCACATAATCCGCAATAGTGAATCATTTCCGCCCCTCAAATTTTGAGCTTATTGTACTGCGGAAGACATTCTGTTCTGATGCCTCAGTACGGCCGCCATTCTGTCACAACACAGCTGTTACATTAAAGTTTTGCAGTCGCTTATTATGTGTAATAAGCTCAAACATTTATTAATAAGAGAGCACAATCACCCATGTGATTCTGTGCTCGGTGTTGGCAGTGCCTTCTAATACATTATACAATAATGATATGCATAAATAGATAAATATATTCAGGTGAGAGAGCTTCCTAGAGTTTGACAGTACTGTACTGTTTTATATGTATTTTATGCTATTTTTCTTCAATTTCCCCCAGTGGGATTTTTTTTTAATCAATTAAAAGAAGTGCTATAGAGAGAGAGAGAGTGAGAATCAGTTAAAAGACGTGCCATAGAGACAGAGAGTGAGAAAGAGAAAAAGGTACCTTTACTCCAGGTACTGGCGCTGTGGCGTAGGTGTAACATTCTTGCTTATTGTGTGGGAGACCCGGGTTCAAATCCCGGATGAACTCTGCTTTTCTTCCAGACTTTAAAAAACTCTTTTGTTTATATACGTTTATGCATATAAATATTGTCATTGTTTATGTATATAAATATTATTATTAAATATAGTAAACGTTTATATAACGAACAAACATTGAAGTTTTACATGTATAAATGTATAGTTCTGATTTCATATTTAAGCCTGCTATACCACAATCAGCCCCGGTTCTAGACTGCTTTGCTTGTGGGGGCAGTAGAACATAATGGGGCGGCATGTTGATAGTCATATTATTAAAGCCGGAAATATATTCAAGGTTTGATTTCTCACAATTTGAGCCTGATGAATCCTGGCATTGGATCCTCTTGGAATATATATATGGCTATTCCAAAAATGAGCCTTTGTTGATAGTACTACTACTAATAATAATTTGTTAAGACAATTAAGTTAATAATTGTTTCTGTTTAAAAAAAATAAATTAATAATATTAATAATTGTTGTTGTTCGAAATTATTTATAACATTAAATATTTCTGTTAACATATATTCATTGCATTTTTAATTTTAATATTAATAGTTGTTTAAAAAAACTTTCTCTTTTTGTGTCCAAAGGAAAAAAGTTCTTAAACTAGTTAATGATATAACTACTATGTTTGTTTCCTTTTCTCTTAATCTCATTATGCATTTGCTTTTGCTGCCTGGGGCACAAGAGACCTTTGTACCTTAAGCCATGCCAATAGAGTTCAGAGCAAAAGGCAGTATGTGAGCTTTTATGTTTTGTCCCATTTCTATACTTTACTGTTTAACACATCAGTGTAAAAGCACAGAAGCTGAACTATGGCTAACAATCCTAAGTGCATTTAAGCCTTTATCAAGTTTGATTGCTCAAGTTCTGGGTTAGAATAAATACATTTCTAAATACATAACCTCCTGAGACCCAGCCTATTCATTTATGTCCTTTATAGAAACTTACAGAAATTATAAGACACTGTTACCCCTTGGTTTTCAGGAGGATATATAAATTAAATAGGTTACATTAAATACATTATGTTTTATGTACAAAGATAGGTTTTATTTAAAAGTTTGCACAGCCCTGGTCTGGTTTGTTGATTTCTTTTATATTATCATTACTTTCGTGGAAACAGCAGTTTGTGAGGTGTTAGAACTATGTGCTGTGTTGGCAACTTAAATGTCAGATAACTCTAGTTAGGGTGCCTTGGACTGGACTGGCTTCCCATGCAGGATGCACTTTTGCCTGTGCCAAATGAATTTGGTGTGACCCTGACCAAGATGAACAGGATCAAAATGGGACACTGTTGCATTTCAATCCGTGATTTTTCATGGTCACAGTCACACTTGTAGCCTACCCCTATTAAACCTATTATTATTATTATTATTATTATTATTATTATTATTATTATTATTATATATTGATCAAGAAGCATTATATATTAATATAATAATAATAATAATAATAATAATAATAATAATAATAATAATAATAATGATAAATAATTTCTTTATTCAACGAGTTATTTAATAATTGTTTTGATTAGTTTAAGTATTTCGCTTTATTTATTCTCTTTCATGTTTGAAGCAAGTGTTTATAAATAATATTTATTAATAATAAGCAATACTTATTGTCATGATTCTACTTAACCTAAGTAGGGACGAACAGTAGGTGGCGTAATGTGTAAAGTATAGTGTGGCAGGGTGACAACTACAGTGGGTGCCCTCTGACCCTACACTATCTAATGCCCTGAAGGTTACCTCAGCCCTCCTGGTGCCTACTCCATCTCCCCCCTTGGCGGGTGAGGCAGTACATGTGACCCTATAGGATTGAACACCCAACGCAAGCACTGCCACTGAGGCACCTAGGAAGGTGTTACAGATATACAGGTAAAAGGAAGCGAGGGATAAGAGTGGATGAGGGCAAAGGAAAGAAAACTAATAATAAGGATGCAAACATGAGCTCACAAAAGTAACGGGACAAAGCCCGAGTGAAAAAATAACAGAACAACCATAGAGGAAGGGACAACTGAGGCTACGGGAAAAACCCAGAAAAAACAACAACAAACAGAAAAGGCATGGGCGAGCCGAGCTCTCCTCACGTAAAATGAAAACAAAATGGCTGCTGTCAAAAAACACCAGACCAGAAGGCACTGTATTTAAAGGGCTGTTCACAGGTGCCTCTCGTGCATCCTAATTGGGTTTGGGCATGTGCGATTACGCTTTGAGCCAATCAGTAGACAATGGACTCCCCCTGGTGGTGCATTCGGCAGTGGTTATTATCAACTGTGCCTTGGATGGGATGCCAGTCCATTGCAGGGCCAGCAGGGGTTGCTGGTGCAGCACTAGAGGGATGATCCCTAGCTGAACTCTGTTCATTCAGACACCACCAATTGTGCTGTGGTAAAATCAGGATTCAAACCAGGTACTCACAATGGAGGCTGTGAACTGCTGTGCACCCAGGCGAAGTCTTGATTTCATAAATATAAGAAGTTGCATGAATTTTGTATGAATCAAACCCAAAAGAGACATTTCTGGTCATTAACAAGTCAATGAAGGCTTTAAAAACACTAGCCAATGCTTTAAAAGGTGCATGAATGTATTAGATTTCAATTGTTTAGTGTTTTTAAGAGTTAGGTTTACGTATGACTAAAAGGGTCTCCAACTTTGGGGAACTAGAAAGATTTATAGCATTGGAAAATTCCTTAGCCTGTTTATACAAGCCCAGTAACCACAGCAATCTAAAGACCAAGCTACGACTTCAAGCAGAGAACCAAAGCAAACAGCACTTAAGAGTCCAGAAAGGCCAAGCTGTGTGTGTGCTGGGGCGTTGGGGGGGTGGGGGTGGGAGGAGCGAGATACCATGTGTATACCATGTATATATTACATAATGGGGACCAAATTTCCCTGAAACTATAGAAAGTTCTGAATTTTTTAACTTTCAATTTAAAAACAAATCTTCTCAGGTTACTGAGAGTTTTAGAGATAGGTGCACGTGTAGTATTAATTAGTAACAGTAATCAATCTTATTGGTAGTTCGCCATTATGATAAAGGCACATGTATGTGTGTTTGCACATAGCACAGGAGTCAAACATGAAGCCCCATGACCTTTTCACCTAATAATATTCAAACACGACCCAGACTTTAGTTTAAAGTCTCTTGGTACATCAAGGAATCCACGATGTCCCATGTCCCAACTTAAGATTTCTAGTTTCAGGGAGGATGAACAGATTTGCACCACTGATCCTTCACTGTACTTAACAGTTGGGATTCAATTATCTTCTGTAGAACCATTTTTCCTTTCACATCAAACTCACCTTAGGGGGTTTGTTCCAAAAAATTTCTAAGCTGATAGATAGAACCAAGTTCCAATCCTTTGTAGAGGGTCAGTGGTAGAGTTCATCCCTGAGGTAACCCACCACAAGGAGGGTCAGCTCTCACACCACCTCTCCGCCCCTTGATGGCCCATCATGCCATGCTTCAGCAACAGCAACAGTATCCCCTTGTAGAGGGCTACTGGTAGTAGGAGGGGCTTCCCTCCGAAGTATTTGTCGCCAGATACAGACAGCCTTCTCATTAACCACTCTGCCCGTCATGTCTCCTTCCCTCACTTTTCAATTGGGTCCTCCCCACAGTCGTCCCCATCATGACACAAATGAACAAAAAAAATGAATGATACACAATCTTGAACATCAATGGACACCATTTGGATTATTGCATGGAGGTTTAAAACTTACGGCAAAGCAGCAAATATGTCTGGCCATGGGAAAAAGAATAACATTTTGTCAAAGACATTTTAACCATCTCATCAGGACAGCAAAGAAAAACCCTGTGTTACAGTAAAAAAAAAAAAGATATAGGATTACTGGACCAATTTATCAACAATAACTATAAGAAGATTCCTTAACAATTGAGAATTTCATGGCCAGAGGAGGAGGGTCAGTTATAATTTGAGAATCTTTTTTTTTTTTTTTGCTACAGGATCTGGTAATCTTGGGTGAATGGCATGGTGTTCTTTGAACAATTGTGTTCTTTGTCACTGAACATAAAAAAAACAAAAGAAATCATTATAGATTTTAGGAGGCATGAATAGAGTGTCATGATATGGGGGGGAGTTGTAAAGGAGGACCCATATGCAGACAGCTTCATGAATAAGGGTAGGCTTTATTTAACATAAATAAGGAAACTGAAAAGAACGGAAGCAAAGTAGCAAAGTTTTCATGCTGGCTGCAGGGACCAATGTGCTCCTGAAACCCACCCGGGACCACAACAGGCTCACATTGAAAAAGGGCTGCGGCTGGTCCCATGGCCAGCCAAACAAAAGAAAGCAGGGCACAGGAAAGGGGCTAGGCCTAGGCTAGCACCACAGGAGCCACACTAGACTTACTGCTAGCACAGCCCATTTGGATGAGGCTGCACTAGGCTTACGGCTAGCAAAAGAGGACTAGACTTATTGCCAGCCTGGCGAACTGTTTAGCTCCATCTGGGCTTATGGTTAGCAAAAAAAAAGGCGGAAGGGGCCGGTTGGAGGGGAAAAACAAAAATAAGTGCAGGGTGGAAAAAATGAACAAGCCTACCCGAAACTGCTTGCTGGGTCCAATGCTGGCCGGGTCATTCTGTCATGATATAGGGAGCAAGGTGTAAAAGGAGGACCCAAACACAGACAGCTTCATGAATAAGGGTAGGCTTTATTTAATGTAAAATAAGGAAACTGAAAAGAATGGAAGCAAAGTAACAAATAAAAGCCTAAAAATGAAAACCTGAAATGCCAAAATGGCAAACCCCTAAAGGCCGATGAGGCTAAGACAGGTGGGACACGTAGGACACATCCAAGGTGAAGTGGACCTGGTTTTATGGCTGGCGGACCAGTCCAACCAACCACGCCTGTGTGGAGACTGTTTTTATGGCCAGATGTCCTTAACCGACCAACCACGGGATGAAGGGAGACCAAGGCGAGGTCTGGCAGGGTGCAGTGCAGGGACAGGCCCAAGCAATGACCCACCTATGTCAGCAGCAAACCTGCAGTAACCCCATGTGGAGCATTTAGGTCCGGCGTTGCCTGGACGACTGCACAGGGAGCGCAGGGGGTGCTGAGGGAGTCCGGGTGGTGCAGAGATACAGCTTGCTGTCCCTACACTGAAAAGCTGAACCCTGATGGTTACCTCCGGTCTCCTGACCGTATTCCACCATTCCTGTATGAAGAAAGGGTGGTACCATCATCCCTCACCTTCTCTGGTGCCTAAGAGCGAGGCTGGTGCATGTACCCACGCGTCTACTAAAACCCCGTCTAAAAACGTCCCATATCAGCAGCACGGAACGAGGCAAATCATACTGATCGCCGGGCTGACAGATAGTAAAAAAACACGGCTTATCGTAGACGATGACCGAGAGATGAATGATCCGCACGGCTCGCTTTTAAAACATGGCTGAATCCAACCTTCAAGCAGTGTTGCCAACTTAGTGACTTTGTCGCTATATTTACCGACTTTTCAGACCATCTAGTGACTTTTTTAAAAAGTGACTAGCGACAAATCTAGCGACTTTTTGTGGTGTTATTGGAGACTTTTGGAGACTCTGAGATGA
>JAVSBU010100280.1:0-13342 GCA_033118015.1 Loricariichthys derbyi
TGTGTGTGTGTGTGTGTGTGTGTGTGTGTGTGTGTGTGTGTGTGTGTGTGTGTGTGTGTGTGTGTGTGTGTCAGGAAAAGTTTTTATAGCATTGTGAGGACTAAATTTCACTATGTGGATATATTGGTCCCCCAAAGGATCACTTGAGAAAATTACAACAGTTTATTTTAATTTTAAAATAAAAATATGCTTTAGGCTACTGAGTTTAACGATTGCGTAGGTACTGTATAGTTATCGCATTAATAACCTACAATAATAATTATATCAATGGAAAATTCCCACAATCCCAGAAAGGCACAATATAAGTGAATATAGGCTTATGAGGTCCCCAGCATCTGTTAAAAAAAATAAAGAGCGTAGGATGAGACGCCAGTCCACTGAAGAATGAATTCTTCACCTGCCAAGTTTGGGGATGCAATACTATTATTTTTCTAATGAACAAAAGCTAGGACAATCTCCATAGGAGACGCTTAGAGTTGACTTCTGCAAAGTGTACCGGTAATTCACAATTGATCTGATAACGCTCTGGAAGGTTACAAAGAGAATGGTGTCATGTGCCCAACATTTGGTGTTTCATTCTTCCCAGTGTTTATGAACTGTGCTTACACTTTGAAAGAAAAAAAAACCTTTAATAAATTAAACACAAGAAATGAGTCTAGGGATGCATAAATATAAAGCATGTCAATGTTTTGGAAATATTTTTGAAATGAGTCTAAAATAATGATTATGCATTATGTAGTAACTCCACCTGAATTTAGAAGCTTGTGCAGAAAATCCTGGACATTGATCTTCTTGCTTATGTTAGTTCAATTGATCTGACTGTAGCTCATTTCCTTTATTTCTAATGGGAAAAATTGCTTTCTGTCCTCTTGACCTATTTCCTATATATATACTACCACTTGTACGTATGTGGATGTTTTTAGATGATGTAGCAGTTAACTATAAATATTCTGTTGTTTTAATTAAACTTCTCACAGCAGTTTCTTGTATCTCTAGATGATAAAATAAAGTAAACAACAATTAGCTTATAACTAACCACTGGGTAAAACAATTTCCAGGTATACACTTCAACCAAATGACCCATTTCCATCCGGCTTGAATTACACCACCTTGAATCACATCTTGCACGCAGTCCTCATTGAAGGCTGCTTAAAGGTACCATCTACTGCTCATATCTACTTTAGCCGACTGGGTAGAGTCGAGGAAATATTGTTGAATGCGGCTGAATGTTTTGCTGATTTGTTTTTGATTAACCTGTTAAGTCGGCAAATCGAGCTCAAAATCAAGCTGTCACGGAAATTACCAAATACAGCCGGAGATGAACGTGTAATGTAATGTCGTAGGCAGGAGACAAAAGTTTCATACTGTAGCGACCCTGATAAAATAAGGATGCTGGTTTGGTCACAGATAAAGAAGATTCATGTTGTATGGGGAACACAAATTGGTAAAAATCGGTGTGACGTATTTCGCATGGAAAATCTGACCCATCGCGAATGCTATATCACATCCGGGAGCGATTTCCGATCAGCCTCTCAGCAAGACTTTGAGTTATCTATTTTATAGCACTGAATACCATAAAATCGATTAGTTCAAGCACAATTTCATTGCTGTAGCACTTAATTAACCCAATCAGATCGATAAATGATACCCCGTTAGGACCACTGGATGGGACCTTTAAGGCCTTTGAACTTGACACTTAACATAATTCACATACAGGCAGAAACAAGATTTCTGACCAGATAACATTTGCAGTTATATGCAGTCCACTCTATATTTTTTGCCCACTCTAATCAGGCAACTTTGTCGGCAGCACTAGGCAAATGCATCTTGCATGCCACTCTGCTCCATATGTTCATAGTATGCATTTCTCTGCACAGTGTTGTTCCAGAAATTGCTTATGAACGACCTGCAGTGACTTGGAGCAATTCTTGCCTGGAAGATATTCACTGAACTGTACCACCTCTTCTCAATTTAGCGGTCCTGTTGCACCCCTCAGGCTGTAACCCAGTCATCCTTGTGAAACACCATCTGCAGTAGCCCTAAGTCACTATGACTTTAAAGGCATGGCTCAAAATCCTGTTTGTCCAGTGTTGACTGAATGTTAGTCTGCCATTACATATAGACACTCAGAGCTCTATGGGCTTCAGTGAGTGTCTATTAACTCCTAATTTTTGCATGCACCTTGTGCTTCACACCAGAATGAGTTTGTTTACTGAACAAACAGCATGAAACTGCAGTGAGTTTAATTATATTTTGATTAGGTAAACTATTAAATTCCACCAAAAGTCATAAGATTGTCACTTCTGGGCCCTTGCAGGTCCCTTAGCAGTCACGAGACGTGGTAAATAATTAATTGTCTCATTTTAAGGAAAATGTAGGAAAAACCATGCTTCACATTTAGTCTTGGCCATCTCCTATGCTTCTCGCATATTAAAAATATCTACAAATATATCACAAACACATTTAGGTGTCATGTTGGCTTAAATATTTTTTGCTCATTTCCACCACTTAGCCAATTAACAACCTGATTTGTTTGTACATATTTCTTTCGAATATCATTAACACATGCCTGTGTGGGTTTTCTCTGGGTACATCAGCTTCTTCCCACATTCCAAAGGCACGTGTTAGGTTAACTGGTGCCCTCAGTGTGTGCATGTCTGCCCTATGATGGACTGGTGCCCTGTCTAGGGTTACTTGTCCCTTGTGCCCTGTGTTGCTGGCTGGGCACCAGCTCTCCTTCTACCCTGATGGTTTAAGCGTATATGATAATTAATGCAAATGTGAAATTATAATATGATCAAGAGTCAGTTTCACAGCCAAATGATATTAATTTCTTTTTACAAATGTACTCCCAGCTACAAAATAAATTTGCTTTTGCACTCTGCATCTGCTTCAAAAACTAATGAAAATATCATATTAAAATAATTTTCAACACTTTTTGCTACAGGGTCAGATGTAAGACACTGCTAAAGTGCAAAGTTTGTCAAACTTCTGGAAAGATTACATGACTTCTGTTATGCATGCTGTTTAACAACTACTACCCTCTAATTCTGAATGTTGCTTAAGAAAATTCCAATACAACCCCCTCACCCTCACTTTAGCCAAAAAGGAGGGCAAACGAGAAAAAAGGAAACAATATTGGTAACAAGATATGAATATATCTACGAATATATATGAAGCTTCATTTTAAAAAGAGAATCATTTAACAGTTAAAATTTAATATTTCATGATTTATTAATAATGCATTTAAGTATTTAACATCACAGGAAACAAATACCCCCTCTTCTTTCGGGTGCTCCCATTAGGAGTCATCACAGTAGATCTGGTTTAAGTATTAGACTTGGCTCAGGTTTTATGCTTAATGGTCTTCCGAATACAACCCTCCCATTTTAGTGGTCTTCCAAGTACAGTGGTACCTCTGTATTTGATCAAATTTGTTCTCGATGCATTTTGAAGAGAAACATTTTTCACAGCCCTTTTACAAATCAATTAATCCAAAACATGGTTCATGAGTCATTAATCACGATTCAGTCTCAGAATAGCGATCTTGCTCTGGGCGGATTTTCTTTATTTTTACATCTAACGTCCAGTAGTCTTAATACAAATGAATCACCTTAAGTTATTTGATAACAGCCAAATTAATGGAAACTTTGAGCTGTTGTGTAGTGTTATATTCTCCCACATATGCTTCTGGGCAACTAGCTTAGCAACAGCGCTGTGAGCTCATCAATATAGAAAGCATTTTACTTTTTACTTTCAATACATTATTCAATAAATTACATGATTTTAAACACTATTATAAAATACGCTTCACGTTGATTTAGCCTAATTTTAACTTGTTACATTTAACTTGGACCAGACTTTTTTAAATTACTTGTTTGGCGGATCCGCTGATGTTATTTTTTCACGTTTTTGAAAAAAAAAAAAATTGGAAAAATCAACTTTTTTTTATTGCCGCCGGTCTTGCATTCCTATATCAGTTGAAAATGGCAATTTAAAACTCACGCCATCATGACTGATGCATGCATAGAATGTACCAAAATCTGTCTCCACAACGCATCCACAAACGAAGCAAATCAGAGCGTAGCAGTCATGAGAGAAGTAGAGAGAGGTCAGCTTAGTGACTTTGTCCATATGTTTAGCGACTTTTCAGACTGTCTAGTGACTTTTTTTTTTTTAAAAAGTGACTAGCAACAAATCTAGCGACTTTTCATGGTGTTATTTGAGACTGAGATGAACTGTGCATGCTCAACGCCGCCACATTGAATGCCCACAGAGATTATAATTATATTTTTCCGTTTTTCATATTGTTTTAAGTTATAAAGCTAAAAGTATCGGTTGTCCACTCTAGGAGCCAACTATCGCCACTGAAAAAGCGCATTGAATGGAGCTTGAAGTTATCTTAAACTGACGGAACTGGTGAGTTGTTTTGCGCTAGCAGGTTCATTAGCATTAGCATTTCATTGCGTTGTATGGAGCTTTAGCTCATCTCACACTTGCTGTAGCTTTAGCTGTCATTTTTGTATTTTTTTTTTTTTTGCTTTGATATTGTTCTGAATGTATGATACGGTGTCCTGTTTGGATGCTGGTGTGATTTGATGCGATGTTTTTAGCCATGTAGTGGTTTGGCTCCTGATGTTCACTAATTGAAAATTAAAAAAAAAAAAATTCTGAAGTGAAATTATTTTTGTTTGCTGTATTCAGGTTTTCATTACAAAAATCCGCCAAACAAGAAATAAGTCTGGCCTTTTGATGGATTTATTTGAATGTATCCCCATTAAATCAGGGAGCACCTGTACAATATCAATCAATTAATTCATATAATGCCTTAGTGTCAGTTATCTGGGGATCTGGAACAGATTATTTCCATTTACATTCCCTTATTGGAAAAAAAAAATTACACTGTACTCGTTGTTTTCAGCAATTGTTCAGCCTTCGGGAACAGAATAATGAAGGTTAATGAGGTACCACTGTACATAGGCAGTATGGATAATACAGTGGTTGGGCACACACTGGGGACACTGTAGAGAGGCCAATTTGGCTTAATGAAACTCTGGAGAAAAACAGTGTGGATGTGGGAGAACATGCACATTCCGCTCAAACAAAGTCTGATCAGATAGTATAAGACACTGTAAATAAACCACAGTTTGTTATAAGGGAAATTAGGTTTTTTTTAAACTAAATTTTTAGATGCAAGTGCCTCCTCCTCAACCTCTTCTTTCAGCATTAACATTCTATCAAAGTAGGGATCTCTGAAGCTATAATAGCCTGTTTATCCCATTATGCCACTGTCATGATCTGGGCATCTGGAGAATGTGGACCTAAGCATTGGGGCAGGCATCTGTGCTTGTGTGCAGGGAGCGAGTGTTACTTGATGGACCTGGGCAGTAGCGCCCTCGGGGAAGCACTGGCCCTATTTTTTTCTATGAGCCTCATTATCTCGGACCTCGTGGTCCTACATTGTCTTCCTCTCTTGCAGGAGGGGTGGTCCTAACTGACCCTGCAGAGTGCTTCTGCCGAGGAGCTGTCTTCATGATGGGCTTGCCTAGAATTGCAGACATGGTTCGCAAGGGGCTTAGGGCACTGGAGAATGCCTGAATGGCAGCAAGTAACCAAGGGGCCTAAACTAGGAGCGAGCAAACTATTGGCCAGAACGGCAACGGGTAAATAAAAAGGGCCTTCGGCGACAGCGAATGAACGAGTGCCAGAGTAAATAATAGGGCCTTAAATACCAGCGAGCAAATGGAGCCAGAATGGCTACAAGTAAATAAATGGCAGCAAGTAGGCACTGAGTGAACGAAAGAGCCAGAAGGCATTGTGTGGCATGTGAGATGTAGCATGTGATGCTAACGGGAAAGCCTAGATGGTGAAACACAAGGAGCATGAGTTACGTAACATAAGATGCTAATGAGGGAGCCTAAATGGCAAAATGCGTTGAGAAAATAGTACAAGGCGCTATGAGGAAGGAGTGATTATCAACTCAAAAAGCGACAATAACGCGGAGGTTGGTGAAACTCATGGATGCAGTTCAAGGGTGCGACAAGGAACTGGTTTAAATAATGCCAGTTTTAGGTGTTTTGAATCAGCATCCAATTGGGGTCGCGTGCCCTTTGCGTATTTGGAGATGTAGTTCCTGCAGGTAAGCATGCCAAATGCCGTCTCTGCCCTCTAGTGGCGGGCCTAGCTAGTGCAGCTGGATTTGTAACAGCCAAATCTACAGGTAACTAATAAAGTTACTAGTGTTTACAAAGTACTTTTCATGAATGAAATCAAAGTAACAAAGTAGGAGGGTGAGTCACTTTTGTTACTGTTTCTTTAGATTTTTGTTTTTGATGTTCTCAGAATCAGTTCAATGACAGACACAAAGTTACATCAAAACTAGTTATATATAAATACACACTAAGATTTGGCCAATTTTGCATGATCAATTAACCTGCAACTAATCAATTAAAAACACACAAATGAACATAGGTAGGACATGCAGGCTCCACAGGACCTAGACCTACCTGGGATCAAACCCAGGACATTTTTGCTACCCAATGGGCAAAACTGCAACATTTGCTCTGATCTAATGGAAAGGATTGTTAATATACCATAACTGCCTAAAGAGAATAATGCATATTAGTTCAAATATTCATTATTCAGCCAGTTTTCAAGTGAGATACACTGACTGTACATATGTTGGACATATTCAACACAATTATTCTTCATGTCCAACAGTCTTTTGATTCAGGAGTTTTTCCTCTGAAAATACGAGGCCAGCTACACCCTAGGGAAGCTTCAGGGCTCAAAGTTGCTTTGAAAATAGAAACACTGCACCTCATTTTTCAGCCCAACATATTCTCATACACCTTTGGGTCATACTCCCCAAGAATTCCATGTATATAATCTACAGGATGTTCAATTAATCACTTTATTGTCACTTCCTATTCGAATGCCTAATTAAACCTTACCACAATCATCACAAAAACAAAGAAAACCATTGGAGGAAGCCTGGTGGATGTTAAAGGACTTGCCAACCACCCCTCCAGCAGTAAACCGAGGCAATTTAAATCCCCCAAAAAAGTTGTGCAGAAGCAAAACTACCTGATGCACAACCAGGCCATCTGGCGCATAAAACCATTCACTCTAAGCTTCTGAACTTTTAACACGGTTTAAAGAACAGATTGTATGGGAAGATTTTGGTGCAGAGAGGCTGCTCTTTTAAAGGAGAATCACCATTATGTATGAGTTTTATGTATTAAACATTGGCAATACAAATTGTAGCAAACGGCATGAAAGAAAAAGGAGCAATAAACACATTTGAGATCATAGGAGACAAAACTAGATGTATCTCCACTCAAACAACCTAGCAGAAGTTTGAGAGCTGCTTTATTTTCAGCAGCAGATAATGTGAATTATGGCAGAATTATGGATGGAATTTTGATATCCTGACGTAATGGACTTTGGACCTGAATGTTCAGTCTTCAACTCCCACTGTTGCTTCCACTGACGGGTCTTTGAGCAAAAGCTCTTAATTCAAAATTGCTTGGAGCTGTATCAGTTGCTCAGGGTAAGAGCATCTGGTAAATGGTCTACCTGTTTTGAGATGTCAGCTAAAACTTTACTGAAGTTTCTATCAAGGTTGGATTTTATATATAATTAAGAATGGTTATATATGAAAAAAAAACAACAAAAAACAAAAACCCATATTTTATGATGGGGAATTTGATTTAATACATGATATCATGGACTCCATAAAGTACCCAGAGATTCTAAGTGAAATATTTAGCTGCCCCTGCTAAAAAAAAGGCCAAATGGGTTTATGGTTAGATCTACCAGCAGTATGATGAGCGAAAGAGCACTTCTAAATCCATACAAAAATGGTTCAATTAGCACAGAATCTATCTTCTGACATGTCCCTGCAGTTTACTGCCCTAAACCTTACTGAAAGACTGTGGGTGAGCTGAAGAACAGACCACCTGTCCCTGGAGGACTTTGAGAGGTTGTGTATTGTGGAGTGATGAGTGGTCTTAGATTGTTTTCTTTGCATACTTCAATCTCTTCAAGCATTCTATTAGAACACTCAAGTGCTGTTATGTTGGTGATAGAAAAATGGGCAGAGTACCAAATGCAGGGGTGGCAAAAAGCCTACTGTCAATGTGACAGTCAAACTTGGTAAAACTATGAACCAATCAGCCAGAGTTGCAGTTCCAGTTGGGTGTCAGGCAAAAAAGCTCCAGGCTTCTATGTATCCTTAAATAACTTTATGTATGAGGCACCTATGTCCTAGCAAAGTATATCTGTGCACAGTACTGTTCTTCAGCAAGCAATTCATACCCTGATTTGTATGGCCAAAACAACCATCAATCCCTTATACCCCATTCTCACATAGCAGTATTTTGGCCTGGGCTGTCGTGGGTCAAAAAACCTCGACATTAACAACAAAAATCAAGACAAAAGGAGGCGGAGAATAGTATAAAAATTATCCTACCATTAAACCTCGCCAGGTCTCGTATACATTCCAGAGTGTCACGATTGTATGTTGAACCCCATGCCAAGCTTCATTAAAAAGTCGAAGAAAACTTCCGAGCGACGCCGAGAACCCCCCATATGCCGCGTTTTGCTATGTAAGATCACATTACATTTGGCCAATAATCCAAAACAGCAACGATGTAGTACGGATTCCACCCGAAGGTGCACTTAGCCCAAAGGCAAGCTTGGTGCTGTCATGCGAAATTAATATATGCAAATTTAGCCCCGCCCCTAGCCCAGACTGTATGAACCCAGGACTTTTAATATTAATATAATACATTTTCCTCGTGATATTAATACATTTTTGTGATGTTAATATAATATAATTATATATACGTTCATTTCCACGTGTTCATTTTAAGCATCCTTTTTTCCCCTATATAGACTTTCATCAGCCGTCTAGCTCTCTATATATGAGCCCTACTAAATCATATGATAATATAGAGCTTAGCTCACTCCCTAGTGTACTCTGAAGCATACAGCGATCCGTTTGAGATTCGGCCAATGGAAATAAACTCATCTGCATTCAATTTGCCAGAAGAGAGAAACGCGTTTTACCCGTGAGCACAACAATCACAGTCCTAATTAACGGACAAACTGTTGTAGATGGCAAATATTAAATAAATGTCTATATATAACATTAAATTAAGCAATACCTGTAAAATTTCTGGTAATGTGTTGTAGTAATCAGTATCTGTTAATCAGTCCTGCACACCAGCTTGGATGAATTGCTCCAGTGTCTCATGAATACAGAGGACATGAATTTATATCAACAATGAAAATGGCTTTTCTATGGCATTTATATCCTTGAAATATCCTCGGCAAACTATGTATCCTCCTCAGCAGGCTTGGTCAAAACATGGCAAAGCATACAAACATGGGTCTCGTCCTCAAGGCAGGAGAAAATCAAACGTTTGATTTTATCCAGGGTTTTCAGTATTTAGGCCATGCCCTCTCGTTATCACAAAAATGGCCCGGGAAAGCTATGACATACCCAGGGCACTCAGAGTGAACTAAAGTAAGCACGGGAAAAGGCCTTGCCATGACAGCTCAGGTCAAAATACTGCTATGTGAGAATGGGGTATTAAAGTCTTTCCAGTAGGTTTAGGAAGAGGACGGTGATGTTGGATTACAAGCCCTGTTTCAGTTGGCAACTGGGGCTCTGTGTAATGCAGACAGGTTCATCATCAAAATTGTCATGGAGATCGTGGTGGCCTAACAAGGTTAGATTCTGACCTATAGGAAAGAAGGCCCAGGGTTCAAATCCCACATCCGCCAAGCTGCCACTGTTGGGTCCTTGAGCAAAACCGTTAACCCACAATTGCTTGTATTGTACGACTGTATAAATTGGAAGTCACACTGATATATACTGTAGATAGATATGCACTTTGTCACTAGTCACAAGTACCGGTGAAATTAGCCATCAACCCATCCTTACACATACAATATGACAAGGGGGAGACAGGATGGGAAGACAGGAATAAGGAATAGTCTACAATGCAGAGGAAAGGAGGAAATAAACCACCCCCAGGCTATTCCTAAGGGAGTACAGTTTGGGAACCAAAAAATACACCTCAGCAATAAGCACACAATACATTACAACATGAAGACCAAGAGGGGGTGAAAACAACCCAGTGTAAGCTTGCAGCAATCTGGTTCTGCAGCCATTATTGGGTGTCTACTAAAGCCCATAAATGTTGTCTTTATATTTTTGACTTTACATTAGGTCCTGAACCTGTAGCAGGGTGTAGCTGAAATAACAGGGATCACTAATTAGAAGGGCTGTCAACAAAATTTCAGCAATGCATCTATCAGGATATAATATAAAGCATGAAATATAGGCTTACTGTCAGGCGTCGCGTCAGATGGTGGGTTTATCCACTATCTGGCAGCCTGGCGCGGCGTCCGAATGCGGCTTGAGTGCACAGCTGAGTCTTCCTGTATCTGGCGCCCGTATGCGCGATCGCACTGCGGGCTGATTATTAGTAATCAGGATTCGGCTCAGACTCAGCTGTGCGCGCTGTTTTAAAAGCGTGAGTCGGGCGATCAATCCATACCGGGTCATTAGCTCTGCCTCCATACGGTAAGCTTGTCTTTCCATCTCTCGGCCCGGCAATCGGTTTGATCTGCCGCGGCTTGCGCTGCCGTATGGGGTTTGGTAAACGAGGTTATTGAATACGTGGGCTTCCATCTAGCTGCTAGGCTCGTCCCACGGCTGAAGCATATATACCGCACAACATGCAGAAATGGGATTGCGCTCACGGTTGCACGCTTCAGAGAAGATGAGGGACGAAGGTATCCACCTGCCCTTAGTAGAGGGTAGGTGGCGTATGAGCTGGAGCTCAGAGGTAACTTAGCAGGGTTTAGATTCAGTGTAGGGACAGTTAATTGCATCTCTGCACCTGCAGGTTCACATTGCATTCGGAGGGTCATTGTCTGGGCCTGTCCCTGCACTGCACCCTGGTGGACCTCGCTAGAGCTCCCCTTCATCCCAGCGGTTGGCCAGTTCGGGACATCCGACCATAAAACCGGTCGCGCCGTAGGTGTGGTTGGTCGGACCGGTCCATCTGCTGTAAAATTGGGTCCACTACACCTTGGATGTGTCCTAGACTGCACCCACGTGTCCTAGCCTCGTCGGCCTCCAGGGGTTTGTCTTTTGTTTTATTTTTTGGGCTTTATTTGCTACTTTGTTTTTGTTCTTTTTTTTTTTTTTTTGGTTCCTTTATTTACGTTAAATAAAGCCTACCCTTATTCATGAAGCTCTCTGTGTTTGGGTCCTCTCTTTACCCCCTCTCTCGCCCCCACTTTCATGATACTTACAAGTTCAACGGTCACTTGCAGGTATAATTTTAGTGTAGCCTGTCTATATTCTAGCATGTTTTAAGGGATTTCAGAGAATACCAGATAGCCCAGAGGGCCACAGACAAAGGAGAACATTCCAAGCTCCACACTCAGTAACCTGAGGCCATGATCGATCCCATTACCCCAGGTGCTGTACAACATCCACACCAAAAAATGACGGCGGTAGAAGGTACAGCTGGGCAAAAAGATGACTGACTTTGGCATGGTACCCTTATCAGAGGCTGGTACTAGTGAAATGGGTCCAAGATTAGGATGGTGACAAATGCCATTCCCTTAATCGTCGTGGGAAGCTCATATTTATGCAAATCATATCAGTCATGTGTAAAACACATATTTGTGGTAATGATGTCCCCTGCAGTGTTAAACTGCATTAGCTGGTAGGAAATGTATAACAATCATATTGCTCCTGCTAGCATACCTTGGGCAAAATACTCTCCTGTGCAATTTTATTGAGTCTTATGTTTATGACCAGTCGTACTGAGATTTGGGCCAACAGTCACTTCTGCTCTTTCGCATTTGAACTGAGTCTAATTCCTTCTAACAAAAGAGCTCATAATTTATGCTTGTATTTAAATCAATGTGATTTTAAAGCAATGTGATTTAAGACCAATCAATTTATAGAAAATCATGAGCTTGTGGAGCCTCCAACTTTGTAGAACTTCTGTCTCACACAGAGACTTTATAAACTTTGTAAATGCACTTTTTTGTGGATGTGATTTCAAGCATAAGATTTTGTGCTTCGAGGACGAATCAATACCTAACAAGTAGGAGGATAAATGCTATCTCCAGACAAAAGCTGAGGAATTACTCATCTGTAGGTGTTCTAAAGCACAAATTCAGTTTTGTTTCGGTTTAGTTCTGCAGTACTTTGTAGTGGACCTTTAACTGCTGAACTGTCTGCTGATAATTGGTCCAGAACGACTGAATTTTTTAAAATGTTTTTCTTTGTCTCTTTATGAAATAAGCTACTTTCCTTTACTCTTCTTCAGCTCTGTCACTGGCACACTTGGTTTAATTGGAAACAATGGTTTAATTGACTTGGTTTCATTAAATTAGTGAACTACATTTACAAAATGCCCCTTTAAACAGAATCGTGATTTTCCAGCTCACCTGTGACAGTGAGTATTTCAGGTCTTGTTAATGCAGTCTTAATCAACTGGATGTGACTAAATTAACATTTTCAAACATTTTTTTTTTTTTGTGCAAACAGTGTCTCAGATATTTGCTACCTACAGTTTACTCGTTCTACAATGTCACGGAAACTTTTCAAATCATTAAGTGATATCCTGTCATGATTTCCATTTAAGTAAGAGAGAGTTGAGTTTGATCACATGATATAATCAACTTCAAACATGCTTAAAGTGAACTGCATATAAATTTGCGTAAGTAAAACTACTTATCATATTTCTTGTTGGACCTTTGTGGAGAAGCTTTCATACTTAAGCGTGATAATGCAAATTTATCAGAAATTCAACTTTCACTGATTTTTATTGTGTTTATATAATTTGTGAGGAAAACACTAAGACTTTAAGACTACCACTGGTCAATTACTGATTTTCTAAATTAGTATTACACAAATAAATTCTTTTTTTATACCCCAAGCCGGAAGTATAGGGCAAAAGGAGAGAGCCACCTCTAGACAGAGAAACAATCCATCATAAATTAAAATGTAGAAAACAAAATGCATGTTGAAATCAAACCGAGAAAGAACATGTGGGCATAGGAGGCAGCAGGGTCTGACCTCTTCTTTGGGCTTTTCCCTTTCCAGGGGTCTCCACAGAGTCATCCTCCTCCATCTCCCTCTGTCCTCACATCAACTACTCCCATATCCTCTCTAACTGCATCCATATATCTCCTCTTTGTCCTTCATCTTCATATTTTTCCTGGTTACTGCATTTTTAACATCCTTCTACCAATATACCCACTGTCCCTCCTCTGGACATGTCCAAACCATCTCAGTCTGTCC
>JAVSBU010100382.1:0-13341 GCA_033118015.1 Loricariichthys derbyi
CCATCTCCTGCTCTTCAAAGTCTCAGCCTTTCTTAGATGCTGCTTTTGTACCAAATCATGATCATAATCACCTGTTAACATCACCTGATTGAAATCACACCATAGTTTTATAACCTTATTACTAGCCCTAAACTGCCGCCATCCCAACTTTTTCAGAAAGTGTTACAGGAATCAAATTCAAATGAAAATTCAAAATTCACAAAACAAAGTTCATCAGTTTGAACATTAGATATCTTATCTTTGTAGTGTATTCAATTGAAAAAGGGTTGAAAAAGATTTAAGGCATCATATTCTGTTTATTCAGTTTATTGAGGTTTATGTATCTCAGTTTATTTATGTTTTACACAATGTCCCAACTTCATTGGAATTGGGGTTGTATATTTAATAAACAAGACAATAATCTGGCAAACTTCAACATTACCTTTCCATATGCAGTTTTGTAACTAATCAGCAGTGGAACACGCTGTTTGCAGGAGCGACTTCCCAGCAGATTAATTATAGCCTGCTCATCGGTACCTGTTGAAACACGAAACATCAACCTTAACTTTCATGTACATGGGGTTAATGCAGAACCTTTGAATAATCAACTGTATGTTGAAACATACTCTCTGTGGTGACAATAAATAATATAGAACATATTATAATGCACAGTCATTTTTGTATTTAAATAACAGGGATTTTATCAAAGTCTGATCTTTACAGCATGTTTGTGAAGTGTAGCATGACACGACCAAACAGATTTTTCAGGAACTCAGATACAGGAGGAAGGCACCTAACAGGCCACGGCTTCACTACAGAACCCAGCGCAACTCCTAATCAATGAAAGGCTTCTCTCACTAACTACTGTTGATGAGTCCATCATCAGGAGAAAACTGAACAATTAAGTAACAATTGCATGGAAGGGTGGTAAGAAGAATGCCAGTGACCGCTAAAAAGAACATTATTGCCCATCTGCAGTTTGTTAAACTCTAGGTGAACAAGCCAGAAGTCTATTGGAAAAAGGTTTTGTGGATGTGTCTCGTATTTATTGGATGAGACCAAAACAGAAATAGTTGGTTATGAGAAGTGTTATGTCTGGAGACATACTGGATTCCAGCATAAGAACCTTAGCCCATCTGTGAAACATGGTAGAGGTAATATGCTTTTTACATTTACACAAACTCATTTGGCAGAACCTGTTAACCAGAGTGACTAAAACATGCGAACATCTGAAGGTGCCATGATGCAAGTAATCAATGATCTTGAAATACTCTTGAATGTTCTTTACCAGTCAGACCAGAAACTAAACTACAGTCACATATAATAAATACTTGAGAATTTGAGTATGCGTTGACAAAAATATACACAAAGTGCAGGTCCAACAAAAGTGCAAAGAATAGAAGAGACATGATCTGAGGTATGGTTTGAAGATGTGAGTCTCCAGACTCCAGGAAGGAAAGCCATATTGATTGAGTCATTTCGACTGTTGTCGGAAGCATATTCCACCAATAAGAAGCCAGGACACAAACTTCAACATCTGACCAAGCAGGCATCTCATAGAAGTATGTATCAGGCACCCTGACTCTGAAAACCTAAGTTAGCATGCTGGTATGTAGTTATGAACTAAACGTAAAAAATGTTGAGCGCAACCTTTTGAGGCCAAGAAATGTCTTAATTATGTCATAATCCTAGTAAAGGAGTTACATGAGAAAACATTGACAGGTTGTGAATTTTCTATGTTCTGTACTGGAGCAATGGAACACAAAAGCAAACCAGCAAGTTAAACATTGCAGGAACCTGACAAGAAAACACCAACAGCCAGTATGAGGAACAGAGTGGCTTCTCTGGTTAGAAAAAGATGCTTTCTTATTATGCTTTACTGAATAAATCTGCAAGATATTAAGATTGATGTGATGTGGCTAGGTTGTTGGGGTCCAAAATGAAAATGCTATGAAATGATAGGAATGAAAAGCTATGACAAGCCAAAGGATCTGATCACTAAGCCCAGTGATGTTGTGTACAGGGAGGACAGAGATTTATCAAGAACTGCTCCCTGTGGAACTCCTGTAAACCTATGAGGTGAAGAAAGTTAACCGTGCCAAACTGCCACACCTCATCTATTTTGCAAGTATGAGTAGAACTAGGCAAGGGCATGGCCTTCGTACCCAAATTAGCAAGAGTGGAGATTGGGATTACCCACAGGAAGCACAAGGAATGCATGTGTCTAAGATTCAGGAGAACAAACTCACATAAAGCAGCTGGCTCAGACAAGCTCCCCAGCCGTGCTCTCAAGGTTTGCCCATCAGAGCTTGGCTGATGTGTTTGCAAACATACTCAATCTGTCCGTTCTGCAATCTTCTCAGCCCAACCGGTTCTGAACCGTTTCTATTGTATCCATCCCAAAGAAAGACACAACAACCTGATTAGTTTATCATCCTGTTGCACTCACTCAAAGAATAGTCATAACTCACAGGAGACTATTCCAGACACTTTGGATCCTTTGCTGTTTGGACCACTAATCTACAGCGAGCACAGCCAATTGCATAAAACTCGCATACGTGGAAGTCTAAGATACCCATCTTTTGTGACTACAGCTTGGTACTGAACACAGCCATCTCATACAAACTCACCCTCAGACTGAAACTCTCCCTTTCTAACTGGGAGCTGTTAACAGAACACAATCAATCAGACAGGACCCTGTGAATCATAGGGAAAACTGGATCCAGTGCAAGAGCTGTAAGCACAGCCCCCCAGACTCTTCACATATGATAGGAATTTCAAGAAACCATCCCCCAACACTGCAATGAACCACCAACTGGCTGACAAGTTGAATGTGTTCTACTGCAAATTCAACAGATTCACACCTCTCCCCTCCACAAACATTAAAAGACCCATTTACACCCCCTGCTATTCTGCCTCCTCTCGCCTCTGACCACACACCAGCACTCAAGATCTTTGAAGAGGATGTTTGTCAGCTTTTTTGCAGACAGAAGATCAGGAAGGCACCCAGCCCAGATGGTGTGTCACCCTCCTGTCTGAAGGTCTGTGCTGATCAGCTGGCTCCAATCTTCACCCAGATCTTCAATAGATCTCTGGAGCTGTGTGAAGTCCCCTCATGCTTCAAATGCTCCACAATAATCCTGGTTCCCAAGAAAATCATCATCACAGGACTGAATAATAATAATAATAATAATAATAATAATAATAATAATAATAATAGGTTAAACTTATATAGTGCCTTTCCCATGCTCAAGGATGCTTTACAATAGATAAAACACTAAATACAATAAGTTACACGCAACCCAGATACAGACAAACACACAATAATACGTACAGGGCAATACAGACAAACACATCAACAGAGAATGAAAACAAAAGTCACAACAAAAGTTCTAAATTACAATGACAGACACAGGTCGTTTGGTGATGGACCATTCTTCTAGCCACGATGGAACCAGAGATACCGCCCAGCACCCAATCCAGAGCACAGAGCGGACACAGCCAGTGAAATGTCCAAAGTCCACGGAGCAGAGGGGAAAAACAGGAGACCACAACACCAGCTGGAAGACCAAAGCAGCCATCGGCATCGGCCTCTTGACCACGCAGAGACAAGAACTGCGAGCCACCAGACCGAAGTCAACGGGCGTGCACAGAAAAAGAGACATGATCAGTCCCAAACCAGTCACTCATGGCAGCAAAAATGGCCAAACTCCATAAGTCCACTGACAAGTGAAACAACCAAAAACACAGAAAAATTATCTGACAACGGGAGTGGCAGCCGACAAACACAGCGCAAAACGAACCGGAAACAAGTGAATGACTATAGGCCTGTAGCTCTCACATCGGTAGTAATGAAGTCCTTTGAAAGAATGATGTTGTCACACCTGAAGGTCATCACAGACCCCCCCGCTGGACTGCCTGCAGTTTGCCTACAAGGCAAACAGGTCAGCGGATGATGCAATCAACATGGGACTGCACTACAACCTGCAACACCTTGACTCTGCAGGGATGCACGCCAGGGTTCTGTTCGTGGACTTCAGTTCCGCATTCAAGACCTTTGTTCCAGACATCCTCCACACCAAGCTCATCCAGCTCACTGTGCCCTCCTCCACCTGTCAGTGGATTACAAACTGCCTGACTGACAGGAAGCAGCAGGTGAGGATGGGGAGCATTATATCCAGCACTCAGACTATCAGCACTGGAGACCCCCCAAGGGTGTGTGCTCTCCCCACTGCTCTTCACCCTATATACACCAGTGACTGCACCTCAAGGGACCCGTCTGTTAAACTCCTGAAATTTGCAGACGATACAACAGTTTTTGGCCTCATCCGGGACGGCGAAGAGTCTGCATACAGACGGGAGGTTGTACGACTTGTCTGGTGGTGCAGTCAGAACAATCTGGATCTGAACGTGCTAAAAAATGTGGAGATGACAGTGGACTTTAGGAGAAGCCCCCCCCCTCTGCTGCCCATCACCAAAAACACTGTGACTGCTGTTGAAAGCTTTAGGTTTCTGGGTTCCACAATCTCTCTGGACTTGAAGTGGGAGACAAACACAGTCACTATCATCAAAAAGGCTCAGCAAAGGTTGTACTTTCTGCGCCAGCTCAGGAAGCTCAACCTGCCCAAGGAGCTGCTGACAATTCTACTCTGCCATCATTCAGTCTGTTCTGTGCTCTTCCATCACTGTTTGGTTTGGAACAGTCACCAAGCAGGACAAGAACAGACTGCAACGGACAATAAGGTCTGCAGAGAAAATTATTGGTGTCAACCTGCCCTTCATCCAAGGCCTATACCTGTCCAGAGTCAGGAAACGAGCAGGTAACATCTCTGCAGACCCATCACACCCTAGTGACGAACTGTTTAAACTTCTCCCCTCAGGAAGGAGATATAGATCACTACATACAAAAACAACCAGACACAAGAACAGTTTCTTCCCTCAGGCTGTCTCGTTGATGAACAGCTAAAATTCAGACTCGTATAGCAGTGAAATCACCTGAAAAATATATGCATACAAGCATTGGTTTGAACTTAATATATATATATAAACACACACATTTATACTTAAATTTTATACTTATTAAATTTAATATTTTCATCTTTGCACTATGCACCATATTGCACACTGTATACTTTATATTTATTTAAATATTTCATACTTGACATGCCTGGACTGCTTTGTACTATGCACATATTTTGTTGTTGTTATTTGCTTGTTGTTTTTTTTTTTTTGCGTATACAGTTTTATCTGTTTTCTACTATGAGAGCTAAGTGAACCGGAGTCAAATTCCTCGTGTGTCCACATACCTGGCAAGAAAAATATTTCTGATTCTGATATAATTATGTGAACAACAACATGATGCTACAGTAATTTGATTGTGATGATTACAAGAGGTGGGTGGCAGATCTGGTGGTCTGGTGTCATGACAACACTCTTTCATGATTGGTACCAACCAAAACAAAGACTGTTGACCAAAGGATTATGAAGCTGGGCACAACACAATACACAGTTGAGACAAAGGTGAAGTGGCTGAAAATTTGCAATTTCCTTGGTGTTCACACCAGTGAGGATCTTAAATGGTCTCACAACACACTCCAAATAATCAAGAAGTCTCAGCCGCAACTGTACTTTCTTAGAAGGTTTAGAAATTCTGGCATGCCAGTCAAAATTCTGTTCTTGCTCTCAACAAAGGCAGTCACACTTTCCCCCCTTCAAAAATCCTTCAAATGCTGATCCATGTAGATTACATTATTTATGAAAAAATCAAATGTTCATACATTTACTATACAGAAATATAGATAAAATTCTAAAAGATTCACAAGCTTTCAAGCACCATTAAATAGAAACCACTTCCTCAGACTACTATTTGACTGCAAATCAGTTCTACTTTCATAATGACAGGTTCAGATGAAAAGAAAAAATGAAAAAATATATAAGTTATATATGAATATTCACCAAAGCCTTTCATGGCCTTCCTAAGAACTTCCACATCCTTTAATGGGTCTGCTCCAGGAAAATCTTGAATGGTTCCTCTGAATCCACGCTAAATGCAGGAAAGCAGTTTATCAATAAATAACATGAAAATGTGGGGCGGAAAGTACAGTGGTGTTTGAAAGTTTGTGAACACTTTAGAATTTTCTATATTTCTGCATAAATATGAACTAAAACAACATCGGATTTTCACACAAGTGCTAAAAGCAGATAAAGAGAACCTAGTTAAACAAATGAGACAAAAGTATTACATTTGATCATTTATTTATTGAGGAAAAATGTTACTTATTAGCGAGTGGCAAAAGTATGTGAACCTTTGCTTTCAATATCTGGTGTGACCCCCCCTGTGCAGCAATAACTGCAACTAAACATTTTCGCTAACTGTCGATCAGTCCTACACACCGGCTTGGAGGAATTTTAGACCATAACTCCATACAGAACAACTTCAACTTTGGGATGTTGGTGGGTTTCCTCATATTAACTGCTTGCTTCAGGTTCTTCCACAATATTTCCATTGGATTAAGGTCAGGACTTTGACTTAGCCATCCCAAAACATTAACCTTGTTCTTCTTTAACCATTCTTTGGTAGAACAACTTGTGTGCTTAGGATCGTTGTCTTGCTGTATGACCCACCTTCTCTAGAGATTCAGTTCATGGACAGATGTCCAGGTATTTTCATTTAGAATTATCTGATATAATTCAGAATTCATTGTTCCATCAATGATGGCAAGCCATCCTGGCCTAGCTGCACCAAAACAGGTCCAAAGCATTATACTACCACAACCATGTTTCACAGATGGGATAATGTTGTTATGCTGGAATGCAGTGTTTTCCTTTCTCCAAACATAATGCTTTTCTTTTAAACCAAAAAGTTATATATTGGTCTCATCCATCCACAAAACGTTCTTCCAATAGCCCTCTTGCTTGTCCACGTGACTTTTAGCAAACTACAGATTAGCAGCAATGTTCTTTTTGGAGAGCAGTGGCTTTCTCCTTGCAACCCTGCATGCACACCATTGCTGTTCAGTGTTCTTCTGATGTTGGACTCACGAACATTAAGCAATGTAAGAGAAGCCTTCAGTTGCTTAGAAGTTACCCTGAGGCCCTTTGTGCCATAACACACTTCCACAAACGTGTTGTGAAGAGCAGACTTTGATAGATCCCTGTTTTTTGTTTTTTTAAATAAGGTGTGCCCACTCACAACTTATTGTCATCCCATTGATTGAAAACACTTCGAATGAAAACTAACTTCTAATCACAGAGGTTCACATACTTTTGACACTCACTAATATGTAATATTGAATCATTTCCCTCAATAAATTAATAAACAAGTATAATATTTTTGTCTCATTTGTTCAACTAAATTCTCTTTATCTACTCTGAGGACTTGTGTGAAAATCTGGTGATATTTTAGGTCACGTTTATGCAGAAATATAGAAAATTCTAAAGGGTTCACAAACTTTCAAGCACCACTGTATGGCATTTGTGCAAAATATCTGTACAACAACCTTTGACAATTATATACATAACACTTGTGTATATAATTATATATGCTTACATTGATAGCAGGAACAACTGGAGCACCTCCTCCATATGCGGGCATGGACGGATTGGGAGCTGGCATGTTTGGGTAGGTAGGCATAGAAGGAGTAGGTGTTGGGCCTTGTGAAAAGCCTGGCATGGATGGATTGGGTGATGGGGTTTGTTGTGGATAGCCTGGCATGGAAGGATTGGGCGATGGGGCTTGTGGGTACCCAGGCATGGGTGGATTGGGTGATGGGGTTTGTGGGTAGCCTGGCATTGCCTGGCCTGGGGCTGGTCCTCCTGGATAGCCCATCCCTGGTCCCTGGGGCATGACTCCTCCTGGCTGAGGGCACAGACCAAAGGGCTGTTGATTAGGCAAAGGTGCAGGACCCCCACTAGGTGCCTGAGGGAACATGGATGGATTTGCACCAAACCCACCCATGGCAGTAGAGATCTGGTTTGCCTGTAATGAAAGGAATTGAAAGAAATAAAAAGGGCACATAGCAAAGGGAAAGTGGGACAATTCACATGCTAATAGTGGGATGCAGATAATAACAAACACAAAAAGCTGTGAAATGACAGCAATGAAAGAAATGCATTTTGAAAGTACTAAAGCAAGCATAATGGAAGGAGCAGCAACTTAAGATTAGTTTTTTTTTGTCTTTTTCCCTTCCCCTCAATGTGGTCCAGTGTTTTCTCATTTGGAGTGCTGTAAATGATTTTAAATAAACACTGTAAATAAACACCCACTCACATATCACAACTCTTTACAAACAAGGTGCATTGAAGAGTATCTCTGAAAGCAGAACACATCAAACCTTGAAACAAATGTGCTACAACAGAAGACCACACCAGGTTCTGTCAGCTCAGAACAGGCAACTCAGGCTACAATTCACAGGGGTTCACCATAATAGGTCAATGGAAGAATGAAAAACCTTGCCTGGTCTGATGAGTCTTGATTTCTGCTGCAACATTCTGATGGTATGGTCAGAATTTGGCATAAATACCTGAAAGCATGGATCCACCCTGCCTTGTCAATGGTTCAGGCTGGTATTAATGATGTAATGGTATCAAGAAAATATTAATTTCTTGGCACACTTTGGGCCCCTTAATACCAAATGATGTTTACATGCCACAGCTTGCCTAAGTATTGTTGCTGACTATGTCCATTCATAGTGTACCCATTTTCTGATGGCTACTTCCAGCAGGATAATGTAGCATGTCACAAAGCTCAAATCAGCTCAAACTGGTTTCTTGAACATGACAGTGAGTTCACTGTCCTAAAGCACAGTCACCAGCTCTCAATGCAGCAGAGAACCTTTGCGATGTGGTGGAACAGGAGATTTGCATCATGGATTCACAGCGGACAAATCTGCAACAACCGTGTTATGCTATTATGCCAATAAGGAGCAAAATCTCTGAGGAAGGTTTCCAGCACTTTGTTGAATCTATTCCATGAAGAACTTAAGCAGTTCTAAAGGCAAAACAAGGTCCGACCTGGTACAAGCAAGGTGTACCCAACAGCATACAAGTTTCTTAAGGACAGGTCTTAATGCCATGGCTAAGAGCAAATGAGACTGTGCTAGCAAATAAGTATATAAGTATTTACCAGTACATTTTATTGAAGCAATTTTATTTATTTATTTCTTCATGAGCAATTTATTTATTCAGTTTTAGGCATTCTACTACAGAATATGTTACTATAAGGATCAATTATACAGAGCCTCCAAAGACTATTCAACCCCCTGTAGATTTTGCTAATGCAAGAACTTGCAAGTAAGTTACAACCTTCAAACTTTGAACAAGAGTAACATTTATTAACAGATGCCTAAATATTACAAACAAAAATATATGTTTCTTAATTAAAAACATTCAAAACATAAATATTAGGGTCAGTTATTATTCAACCCTAGGTTTAATATTTTGTGGAATAACCCTTATTAGCAATTACAGCTATAGACTTGATCAGGGAGGCACAGGTCTGTGGAGTTATCTTGGCCCACCCCTCCATGCAGATCTTCTCCAAGTTGTCTGTGTTCTTTGGGCCTCTCTTGTGCACTTTGATCTAGAGCTCCTTCCACAAGTTTTCAATTGGGTTAAGGTCAGGAGACTGACTAGGCCACTGCAACACCTTAATCTTTTCCCTCTTAAACCAGGCCTTAGTTATCTTGGCCATGTGCTTGGGGTCGTTGTCCTGTTGGAAGATGAAATGACTGCCCATTTTAAGATCCTTGATGGAGGAGTGGAAGTCTTTGGCCAAAGTCTCCAGGTAGGCTGTGCTATTCATCTTCACCGTGGAAGGTTAACAGTAGTTCCATAAGCCTTCAACTCCCGAATGATGCTTCTAACAGTGGAGACAGGTAGGCCCAAATCATTGGAAAGGGTTTTGTACCCTTTGCCAGCCTTATGACCCTCCATGACTTTGTCTCTGATGACCTTGGAATGCTCCTTATTATTTCCCATGTTGACAATGTTTGAGTACTGTTCACTTGTTTGGGGAGGGGCTTTTATAACCAGAAAAGGGGGGAAAACAGATAATTGATCCAAGCGTGTGAAGCTCGTTGTTCAATTACTTCTTAATACTTTAGGGAACCAAACAGAATTCTGGTGATGTGAGGGGTTGAATAATAACTGAACCTCTGGAAAACTTAGCAAATTTAAAAAAAAAAAAAAACAACAACAACAACAACAAAATAAAAAACAGATAACATTTCTTTTGCTGTAGTGAATTTCAAATATCCAGGCCCATCTACAGTCCAAATTTCACAATGCTAAGTTAATTCCAAATGTGTAAACCTGCAAAATCTACAGGGGGTTGAATACTACTTGGAAGCACTGTGTAATCTAAGATATATCAGATCCAATGTGTAGTTCTGCGAAGGAATACGCTCATATTTAAATGAGCATACTAAAGTGCTTCTTTACATCACTTCAGCAGCATCTACTGTTGAAAGAACTTAGATACTTTCCATCTTCACTCAAAGAATTTTGCATATATGCATGCGAGACAATATTTTATATTATGCATAAGTAACGGATGTCATTAACACAGTCTAAGTAATGCACAAGCAAAATACAAACACTAGAAGTTAAAGGATCGGTTTGAGAATTGGATTTGTTGACATACAAGTTGCATACAATCTGTTTTTATTAAAAGGAAAACAGATCCTTTGGGTAAAATATGCATGAGTACAGAGTACTATTGAAAGTTTGCCAACAACACCATCCAATTAGTGGGGTATACTCTGAAATGCACAGTAAGAGCTGTGTCTATATATTCACTATAAACAGTACAGAGGTATTTTATAATTTACAATATTAAGTGCAGCATGAAAAACAGCAGAAAGTAGCTGAAAATGAATAACAGGAAGAGAAATCTTAGGATGGTGCAAAAGCATGCAGAAAGCTGGTTGGGGATTGGCAGGAATCACTACGGCTATGTTTAAACAGCAAAGTTTGAAGTTAAGTAGCAAGGACTTTAGATGTTGGGCTGTAGTTATTAAAAGAGGATTAACAGCATACAGGTTTCCTAATGGTAGTTCTTACAGCCTTCCATGGTAAGAGCAAATGAGACAGTGCTAGCAGGAAAAGAACAACTTTACCAACAAAAAGTTCTTTAAACAAACTACTTAGTTTTAAACATTCTATTACAGAAGATCTGTTACTATACGGATGAACCATATTTATACTGTAATTAAACCTACTGACAATTAATAGTTTAATTTTTTATAATTTACAATCTAGGTACAATTATTCATGTTAAAACAATTCAATGCAAAGCAACTGCTTTAATGTATGAGAAAAAATTAGATCCAGTGCATGTTTCTGCAATGGAATATGTGCATATTTATATGAGTATACTAAAGTGCTTCTTTTCATCATTTGATCATCTTTTTCATCAATGAATATTGTTCAAAGTAGATTATTTATTCGATATTTTCATTCAGAGCTCAAAGAACTGAATCTGGATGCTACAAAATATTTTGAAAACATACGCACACAAAAAAAAATATCAAAAATTTGAATATTTATATAATTTTATAATATTTATTCATGAAAAAGTTCAATATTTCATAAACACTCAATACTCATTTCAGAAAGTGAAACCCATATATTATATAGATTCAGTACACAGAGTGGAACACTTAAAGCCTTTATTTCTTGACATTTTGATGATTATGGATTACAAATGACGAAAACACAAAATTCAGTGTCTTCAGAAAATTAGAATATTACAAAAAAAATCAATAAAACGTATATTTTAAACAGAAATGTAAATTTCTTGATTTCCAAATGAGATGCAAACTTTACTTTCACCTGAAAAGAGGATTTTGGACCACTGAGCAACAGTCCAGTTCCTTTTCTCCATAGTCCAGGTAAGACTTCTAACTTTTTCTCTGGTTCAGGACTGGTTTTACACAAGGAATGTGACATTTGTAGCTCATGGATTCGTCTGTGTGTAGTGGCTCTTGATCTTATGTAATATTCTAATTTTCTGAAACACTGAATTTTGGGGTTTCATTATCTACAATGCATAATCATCAAAATCTCAAGAATAAAGGTTTGAAATGTTTCACTCTATGTGTAATGAATCTATATAATATATGGGTTTCACTTTCTGAAATGAGTGACAAAAATTTTTTTAATGATATTGAAATTTTATATATGTTAAAATTATATGGTTGTTTTACATTAATAACTTACCATTGTAGGCAGGTTGCTGGGATTAAATCCAGGCATTCCAGGAGCACCAGGAGCTCCCCATCCACCTACAAATACAGGAGAAAATATGAAGAATTAAATTAACCCTGTTAGTTTAATTTTAAATAAAAATAATTAATGCTGTCCATGTGCAAATAAAAAAACCTCATTTTATGTTTTAAAAAACGAAACCATTAAGCTTATTTACAGTTCCTTTCACAACTATGCATGACAACTGCAGATTTTACCACTCACTTGATAGGCTGCACTAATCACATGACCCACATTTGTTTAAGCTAACTAATATATACATGTGGCCTACCATCAACCTGCATATTAAAACCATAAATACAGGCTAGATAAAGGAATCTGTCTTAATAGCAAAGGGGTGGGGTCTATCCCCACATTTCTATCATATTTCTCTTAGATAAATTGGATGGGAAAAATGGATAAACCCAACAACCAAAAAAAAAAAACCCTTGCAAGAAAAAAACCCTTGGTCTATAATCCTCTTGAGCAAGTTTCAAGATTTGCACAATACCACAGAGGAGGTTTGATCCATTACTTATTGCTCACGCTATGCCGAGATACACAGCAAACTTTGCACAATACGAGGAATCCTAATAGAAACAGGACCTTCCCGTGGGGTGCTATGATCAGTCCATGGCGTACTTCTTTCTGTGCCCAGTAATTTCCAGGATAGGCTCTGGACCCCTAAAACCCCTCAACAATACTGGGGGTAATGCATTACAAAGTAATGTGATTACTATTTTCTGTAACAAGGTTAGAGTTAAATATTTTGTAATTACATCACATATACTAACACAATAAAAAATTTACTTGCATTAGTCACGTTTTTCTTTCTAAATCTTATTTTTAATAGAATTTTTAACAATGCCATTTTCTGTGTAATTTCTGCATGCTCTAACATCTTGCCCTAGAAAACCTGCCATATGACAGCTTGTCATGTGACTGCAATGAGCAATTCTGGCTCTTTTTAGTGTGAACTCTTTCGGCTCTCAAGCGGCTCTTCATTTCATTAAACCAAGCTTAGCGTTGTTTTAGTATGTGTGCACATATACAGTGGGGAGAACAAGTATTTGATACACTGCTGATTTTTAAGGTTTTCCCACTTGCAAAGCATGT
>JAVSBU010100487.1:0-13341 GCA_033118015.1 Loricariichthys derbyi
ATGTAGTTGGCTATCAGTTATTACAAATAATAAGTTTAGATTTGAAAATTCTTGTGTTTTTTGTCCCAATGTCCCCATCATATGACGAAGAGCAAATAATGAGTCATATATAAAAAAAATTGTAAGTCACTCTGGATAAGGGCATCTGCTAAATGCCAATAAAACCTAAATAACATAACTGGCCATTGGAGGAGCTGCTGCCTTATCAAAAAAATATATAAATAAATAAATAAATAAATAAATAAATAAATAAAAGGATAACTTTATGTTTGTCAATCATCGGGTTTTCTCAATTTTATTTTGGTTAATTAATAATTGTTACATGACTGACATTCTAAAAATTTATTTTGTGTTGGAATTACACTCGTCTTTAGGAGCAGCCACTCACATACAGTGTTGTGTATTTTAATAAAGTAGAGCAGAGCCTCAGCCGAACCTTGTTTCAGGTTTCAAGGACATTATCAGATAGAATTGCCACCTCCAGTTCAGAATGCGTCAAATCTTATTGCATTTTAAATATGGGGACAGATAAATGAGTGCAGGTGAATAAGAGAAAACAAATAAGAAAAATTGTAATAATTTAAACTACTAATGAACGGTTATTTTTGGGGGGAGATGAGGTGTTCTTTAGAGAACATTTTGGCCTGTAACCTGCCTAAAACATGATCTCCTCTTATTGGTCTGAGTTCATCAGCCACAGATCCAATATAAAATGGATTGACCCGCATAATTACATGACACTATTGTTGTGAAGAACATCACCAATAACCATTAAACTCTCTACAAAGCAAGACGAAAAAGACGTGCACATCACTGATAACCTCTCGTGGCCCCTGAACACTTCTTCATTAATGTAGAAATTCCAGAAGCCCGTCTACTTCCTAAACTCGCCCTCAACAATTTACACAGGAGTGTCATGAGAGGATCCTGACTGTTAGCATATCTGATACAGATAACTGCTCTATCTTAAACAGCGTGCTAAAGACCACCCAGATCCATCACTGGCTCATGGTGTCCTGCTATTCAGATAATTTATGCTGAGGTTGTAGTATCAGGGCAGATTCTTCTCCTCCCTTTTGGTAGAAGGCTACAGAGCATCCAGGTCAGGCTGACCAGACTCATTGCATCTGTCTGTGAAAGCTGCCTACACCTACTGCAGTCCAGCTAATGTTATCTAATCAGCTTTAGAGCTCCTTCAGTCACTTATCATGGCCATATATTTCATGGTCATGGGGGTCCAGGTCTAAGCACAGGACATAAGGTGGGAATCAACCCTAAATAGAACACCAGTCCATCATTGGGTTGCACGCATCCTGGGAAACTTGAACAAACGCAGATTTAGAATGTGGGAAGAATCTGGAGGGTCCATAGTAAACCCACACGGTCAGTATAATACTGAGAGACAGTATTATAAACAACACAGAAGATCAGCCGGATGAAACCAGTTTATATAGTTATAGGTTAGAGAGAATAAACAAAAACAGACAAAAAGTCTCTAATCATATCGACTAAGAGCAGTCTGTATTCTGAACATGAGCTAACAAGCAAGGGAGTACATAATCAGTAATGTAGCCTCACACACACGAAAATGAATGACGGCCGTTTTTCAGACCTCGGCCATTAAATCAAACGGACGTTGATCAGATGGACACTGAAGGCACATATCTGTACCAGGATTCCGAGAGGAACATTTTTGGTCTTAAATTTACATCTGTTTGTAATGAGATGAACGACAATAAAACCCTCGAACTTTTCTAACCAAGTTCTGTGGCTCAAACCTTGCAAAAAAGATAGCCTAAACAAAACGTGGTGTTAATAAAATGAGGAAACTCTTACCATTCTGTTTACTCACATTCATTGTTCGATTTGTTTATACTTGAGAATTGATTCATCTGCATCACTTAAAAGCATCATTCTGAGAGCATGACTCACTGACGAATCGTTTGGGCCTACTGCGCTGAAAATGTAGTAATTCTAGTCTTACAAACCAGCCATAAAATCCAACTGGCTCTAGAAAATAAACACGAGAACATTAACCATGCAGAATACACAGATGAATATAATGCAGGATTTGTTTCTGAATTTATTGAAAGCAGAATTATTTTGAAAGCAGACACTGATGTTTGAGAAAGCACAGAGAGGAATGTTTAGACATTAAACCTGGTTTGATCCAAAGGATTTTGCCTTTATTTATTCTTTCCTCCTACTTAATTCCACACTAAAGCACCGTATTTATTTATCATATTTAATTATCACCAAGGATGCTATATGTAGTGCATTACCTGTGAGATTCAGGATATAATAAAATATTAAATTTAGTGTGGATAAAAAAAAAATGGAAATCAGGTAAAATGACCAGATTGGAATATGAAAATTAACTAAATAAAAAAAAAAAATTAAAAATGGTTTGGAAATATCAAATACCTGAAAAAAAATAATCACAATATTCTACAGAACATAAATCATTATTAAATAGTGTGTTTACATAAACAACAGACCAATAAAACTCATTCTAATAAATTCCACTTTTATCAGACTGTTAAACGGTTAAAGTGAGAACAGTGAAAGATTGTGAATTTTCCTCGAGCTCTGCTCACTCAGCTAAACACAAACGTTTTCTTTTCACCACCTCATTTGCGAAAAAGAAAAAAAAAAAAAAAAAAAACTAAGCCATTCAGAGAACCCAGTGGAAATTGTTTTTTTTTTTTTTGCAGTAAATGTCTCTCTCTCTTTTTCTCTGTCTGTCTCTCTCTCTTCCTGTGACCCTCTGTCTGTCTGTCTCTCTCCCTCTCTCTCTCTCTCTCTGGGCTCTGAGCCATGGTGGTCGATTTTAATTGAACGATAGCTGCCGTCTTGGCTCATGTGGGAAAAATGTGATGCAAGCGAAGCAGAAATGGGAGCCATGATTTTTTCCAGCAGCTTGAAGCTGCAATTTTGTGTGTTTGACGATTCTTTGTGCAGTTTGAAAGCATGTGATTAAGTAACCAAAGCGCTGGCTGTGGACCTGTGCCATAAAAGTGCAATGCAATTATTCTATAAAGGGCAGCTCAGATCCAGACTAAAAAAAACTTTGACAGACAGAAAGAAGCTTTTAATTTAAACATTAAAGGGGACATATGTAAAGTTCAGTATTTCAGTGCTTCTGCACATACATGTGGTTATCTGGAGCGCCTACTAACCCACAAACTTTTTTTTTTTTTTTTTTTTGCAATGCCTAGGTCATGAGATACCACAATCAATTCGGCTTCGGCTCCCCTTAGTACGTCATGTGCTCCTTCCTACGTCAGGAGAATTAGAATTATACTGCCCCCGTCTGTGTATCTCAACCTATGATTTTAGATCTAGTGCCATGATTGACTTACATTAGAATCAGGAATTTAGGACTCTAAATTGGGTCAATAGCAACCTACAAAGTGGGACAACATGAGCGTTTCTACAAGTTTGCCTGGTTTGTGCTGTCAAGGCACTAAAATCTTTGCGAAGATGAGCCATTTTTGTCTCGCAAGCACTGGGGCAGCTAGCATTAAGTGGAGTGAACCCAGGGAACTGCAGACCAGCGCATCAGCCCCCACCCTCAGATGACAGAAAGTTTATTTTTGATGGCAATGTCCCAGGTACAGTGGGCAAAATCCTTTATGTGTGCAATAACTTTGTGCCTGACTGCTATTCCAACCTGGGTCATTACAATGCAGGACTGGCAGAAATTTTTTCCCAACAGAGGGATCAGTACCAACTACCCGTGGCAAAACCGCAGACGTGGGAAATGTAAGTATTTAAAAAATAATGATGCTATGTATTTCTTTGGACGTTTAGCACTACCTAATGCCAGCAGCTGAGGCTACCATGGATGAAAGGGGGTGATCTTAACATGGCTGTTTAGATTTACACCATTTAGCAGATGCTCTTATCCAGAGTGAATCACAGAAGCCCTTTGTATTCTACATTAGTAGACATTGACTCATACTAGCACAAATAAGCATTAACCCAATAACACAGTTTAACTATAAAGCCACTAGGATTTGATGTAGGTAAATCCACCAACAGGGAATACATTTAATATCACCTTAATAAAAGTGCTGAGTGAGGAGGTGAGTCTTTAGTCTCTGTTTAAAGACCTCCAGACTTCCAGTGGATGAAGAAGAGTCTTCGTTTAATCTTGAGTGCTGGGTCCAGTCGAGCCACGCTCACATCTCAAAGTGTACAAGGACTTGATTCTGATGCAGGCGGCGCCAGGGATGAATGAACAGAACACAACAGTGGGGAAACTAAAGAAAACTTGGGTAAATTGAAAACCAGATGTTCCACTCTATTCTGAAGCAGTTGCAGGATCTGAATGTAAGCATGAGAAGACTATCCAGGAGAGCATCGCAGGAATCTAGTTTTGATACAGCAAGAGAATGGACAACCACCTGGATGGCTTCTAGAGGAGATACCTGCATGAGAGTCAGTTTGGCAATGTAAGCAAAGAAAGTTATTCAAGACTATTCAAAGGTTGTTGGTTTTTTTTTATTTTCAGATAATGCGATGGAGGAGTTTCCCCGGGAAAGGACAAGATCCTGAAAAGGTCTTGCTATGGTTTCGCTCCTGCTGGTGAGATACTCTCCAGACAAGGTAAGATACATGTGGGAGAGGTTGAGTGCCATCAACATTGATAGAAGATGCCACGAGAGGTTACAACTTCAACCAGAGAAGGGAAAAGGAGAGGTCCAAGAGCTAAGCCTTGGGGAACTCCAGTTGAAAGTGCTATAGATGTGCATCTTGTCACCTTTTAGGTAGGAAGCAAACCAGCACCAGCCTGACCTTGTGCTTCCAAGACCAGAGAAGACAATGTGGTTCACTATATCAAGGGCTGCTGAAAGGTCAAAAAGAGTCAGAATGGATGAAAATGTGGATCATCTGGCTGCATGAAGCTTATCAGAAACAACCATCAGGACAGTTTCTGTGGAGTGAGCTGCTTTGAAGCCAGACTGGCTGAGATCCTGAGAAAAGATCACAAGTGATTATAGACAAGACAATCAAGTATTTGTTTAGACAGGCTGTGAAGGGTCCTCTGGTGATCCTTGTGGTATTTTAACCAAAGCACAGACCTTTCAAAGACCTCGGGAAACTTTTATCTTGTGGAAAATATTAACTCACGTGACCCGCCACAGTTCCTCTCTAGATCATCTTTTAGAAACCCTGTTAAACACATTTTAAAGCAGTGATGCTGTGAATATTTTGCATTACTTGCTGTTCATTTTTCCATTGTCTGACTTTATTCGTTCTGGCTGCTCGTGGTTCCGTGCTTGTGGTTTATTTTTTTCTGTGGGACTTACTCAGTGTCTAAAGCTTTTAAATATTTCAGTCTATAGTGCATCACATGAACATGAACCAAAAGTATTAACACGCCGTTACTCGTTAATCCTCTATTTCATGAAACTCTAGCAGTGAACTCCATGAGCAGAACTTCACACTGAAGACCCAGCATGAACGGAACGATTGCATCTGATAAATTATTAAACAGATGCTCTAGCTCTCTCCATCGCAAACGTGTTTCTCAAAGTTCAAGTCCAAATTTGAAAACTTTAAACCATCTCCTGGTTGAGTAAAACTGGAGAATAGATAATGACTTCATGAAGTGGAGACTTGGGAGAGCTAGAAAGTCTTAGCTATTATTTTTCAGTTGCTTTTGTGGGGTTTTATGGTGCAGTCTGATGTGTTTTTAAAAAAGACTGATCAAGTCATATTGATATCCAAATCTGCAATAATCAATTCACAACTTCATAATTAAGCGATCACTTTCAGCTGACAAACACAGATTCCCTCAGCTCCATGGTCTGGCAGTAAAATACCGTCTGTCCCAGCGTCCTTCCACCACCAAAAAGATCTTCAGTACAAGTGGGCTCACGCATGTTCATAAAAAGTTACAGCGCTGTATTACTGAAAAGCCGAGGCTATTTATAATCAGAAGTTTTCCATCCATCATATGCCACATAGTAGCCACCATATGCTTCTAGTCTGGCTCTCTTTGTTTTAACTCTCCCTTTTTCCCGCAAGTCCCAACCAAAAAAAATAAAAAAACCTCAGTTTTTAGTTACACATCTACTTCAGATTTGTGGCCTTCAACTGAACTTGTTTGACGGAATGTTCATAATCTTGGTTCAGGCTTTCATCAGGGTTTCAGTCTGCACTGGAACTCAAAGTGTTCTTGAAGACATTTTGAAAGTTCAATACAAAGGCAAAATTATAAGTAAAAACAGCAGAACCATCCCAGACCTCTAGGCGTTAATTCAGAACATCAACAACTTATTTGGCTGCTGTCACACTTGCAACCTGGGACGAAGAAGGAGGCAGATGTAAGTGCAAATGTGGAGGTATCAGATGATTCACTGAGTATGAAATAACAGAAGCTATGCTAACACCAACAGACTAACAATAATGAGACATGCTAGCATAGAGAGGTCCAGTGCAAGCTGATAAAACAGGATCAAACTATATAAGAACTCACGGCTTCAGACCAACACAGAAATAACTAAACGCACAGTACAGGAAGCTAAGAACAGAGTACAAACTACACGACATGGCTAAGTACACGAAACAGGAGCAGGAACAGGAACAAACCAACAGAGAAAAAGCAACATGACCTAAGGAGGAGATGCAGAAGAAGGGCTGGCTGTAATTAAGCAGATGGATGTGGAAGGAGAAAAGGGTCAGAAGCGTGCCATATAGGGTAATGCAACTTCCAGGCTGCTCAAACAAAAAGTGGCGAAAGTCATCTGAGGCATCAATAGTGAGTCCCAAACTTCAAGACCCAGAGCAGGGACATCAACTGCTCTTCAGGAGCTTCACGGATCAGGTATCCATAAAAAACAGATATAATCATGTTCTAGATCATTTCAAGTCTATACAGAAATCCTTTGAGTGTGGGATCCAGGTAGAAGAACTTGACTTTGAGTTCTGACCTATAATTCCATCCAGTAGTAATTAACTAGAACTTATCAGTGCAATATCAACATGGCCAATGTTCCTATAGCTGAATCCAAGAGAACCTGCATCGCACTCAAACCAAAAAGCTGAGTTGAAGATCTTCTGTTGTCCTCTTACTTTTGTTGTTAGTTTGTGAATGGTCAAGTTAATAAACACTGCATTGCAAGTTATGGCTGGCTCCAAAACAAAGAGGATGCTCAATAGAGGAGTGACATGAGAAAACTGTGGTTGGTTGTGAACCTGATGGGCTGCAGCATTCTGGAAGGTCTTTAGAGGAACAACAGAACATGAATTAAGACCAGCAAGCAAAACACTGCAATAATCAATCCTGTAAACAATGAGAGCACGTATGAAGATCTGAGCAGCCTCTCAGGACATAATCTTCTGATGTTGGGCACAAGAAATGTCCAAGATCTGGTGTTTGATGTGATGTGGTTGATGTTGTTGTACATCGAGATTCTCAGCTTTGTGTGGGCCGGATGAACAGTCATACCATCATTGTTGATTGAGAGATCCAACATCGGGGAGTTCTTTAAGGTAAATCAGTTCAGTCCTCAGATGATGTTTTTACCATCCAGGAAGAGATGTGAGAAGGGCATTGAGATACTTGTCTTAGAACTCGGAAAGTGGATGGTGGGAATGAAAACCAGAGTTGAGTGTCGTCTGCTCAGCAGTGATTCCAAGTAATCATTGTACCCAGTGGTTTAGTGTGAAAGGAGAACAGAAAGGGACAGAGAACTGATTCCTGAGGAACTCCTATCCTCCTATATATGAAGAGATGGACGTAAACCTCACCATGCTACCTGGTAGGATCGATCTTGTAAGAACGAGGAGAACCGGGCCACAGAGTTGCCCAAATTAGCAAAAATCTGATCTTCACTCTGGCAGAGCAGTAGATTCATGATGTTTTTCTTGGCACTATGAAGTTCTTCAGTTTCTAAAGAGGAGAGCTTTTTTTGTAGAACGACCCACCTTGTAACCAGGCTGGGTGGTTTCTTAAAGAAAGGAGGACAGCGATCCACATATAGCATGGTTGAGGTTTTGGAGAGGAATGAAAGGAAGGAATGAGTTCTGTAGTCTCTATGCTTCCTGAGTGAGTCGTTGGTTATATGCTGACCTCCAGGATTATCTAAGCTGTTATTAATGTGATGATGAGAAACCCTGGACTTTTAATAGTACAGAACTGTTTAATCATCAAATGCCAGCTCTTAGGGCTGAGATGTTTCAGCACCCCTGCTCTTATTGGCTTTCTGAATTTACTATTAAACAGCCAGAGTTAAACTTTTAATCCTTTAAATGTTTTTTAATCATGCATTATGTTTGAGAAAGCTGTAATGACTGAGAGAGAAAGTGTTCGGTGAAATACGAGTGTGTTTATCTTTGAATGTTGATGGTACAGAGAATTTCTGCTGACCAGAGAGGTTTGGATGGAGAACGAAGTTCTGACACTGGTTTGGTTAAGCATCTTCAGCCCCCGCACACCATCGTTTAGACAAACATCAGGCACTGCCCATGTTTTCTCCACTCTTTACGGAACTTTTATACCAAACACATGTTGATTTTTCTTTTGTTTAACTCTGAGTGACGATTTTTCACTGTTTGTTCCTCTGTCCTGATTCAGACTGGGTTTATGCAGCATAATGAAATCCAGAAGCTCTCGCTCACCATACACCAGGAGACCAGCTCATCTGTGGAATATACAAACAGAACAATCAACACAATCTCATTTATTAACAAATGATTCAACAACAGCACTAACAGTAATAATAATTAATGTAGTGTCTTTATCGAGCTCATTAGCAATTTACAAAGCTAAAAAACGAATAAAAAAGACAATGAAATCACAATAGCAAGGGAAAAAGTGAGTCAATGCAAGATGATTGGCATGTGGAAATGTTTTCTAAAGTAAAATGCATTTTGGCAATACAGCATAAGATATTATATTGCTATCAAAATACTGTTCTGCAGACCTCACATTTATGATCAGAAACTGGAAGCCATTCTACTCACCAAGAGTTCTCGTCCATCATGTTTGCTGGAGCATGCATCCATCTTTAGGCAAATGCACCACACAGGCGATGGTTGTAGTCCAAGAAGATCACTGTAAAATAATAAATTACCCTCTGTGATTTTATTCATCTGCTTAACTAAGGATAGCATACCATTTGATCATTATCACAGCACAGTAAAAGACTGTGCAAAACACTTTACACAGGTAATCCACAAAATCAACAAGACTATTTACAAGATGCATAAAACCCCATGTTCATCTGGACTTTTGCTTCTTTTTTTTTACTAATTGCAGAGTTTAGAGTCGATTTGGACCTAACAGGTGGGGATTTATTTATCTGTACTTGTGATAAAAGAAACAATCTGACCATCATATTCGTTTCTGCAGATAAAACACAATAATGCAAAGACACGGTTTATTAAGAAATAAGAAATATTACGAAAAAACTCTTGACATGCAGGAAAGCAGCACATAAAATTGGAGCCAAGGAAAGTTCCAAACAGGCCAGGAAGTAACGTCACTCTGCAAAAGGATCTGCAAAAATGAGAGAAGGTGGAACATCGATTTATAGACAAGGGCTGTTTTTCTGTATGGAAACATTGTAACTGTAAAACCTGTAACCCGATAGAAGAAAAAACTTCCTAACAGAAGGATCCATGTCTACCAGAGAAGCTTGCAAATTCTACACCAGATTTGAACAGTAATGACAAATACTGGACATGTCAAGGGCTCCAACATTACATGCTAAAGAATCTTCGTTTGTATAAATCAAAGCAGCTTTTGTTTTCAATTGGGTTGATATTGAGATGATGGTGAGGGAGTGGTAGTGTGATGGTTCCTTAACAGTGGTGGATGATGATGGACCAATGGTGGGATGCTGAAGAGGGGATGGTGGGTGTATGCTGGATGATGGACTGATGATAGGTGAGCTAATAGATGATTGATAGAGGGCTGATGGGCAGATGATGGTGAGAGGATGGTGGGTTGATGTGGATGATGGTGGACGGCTGGAGGGATGATGGACTGATGGTTGGTGAGCTAATAAGGGTTGATCCTAAAACGATGGTGGGATAATAGTGAGGGAATGGCAGCGGGATGGTTGGTTAGCTAACAGTAGATGCTGGCGGGATGATGAACCTATGGTTGGTGAGCTAAGAGAGGGTGATGGGCAGATGGTGGTGAGGAGGTGGTGGATTTGATGTGGATGATGGTTGATGGCTAGACTGATGATTAGCTAACAGTGGGTTGATGAGGGGGATGATGATGGACCAATTGTGGAATGCATGTGAGGGGATGGTGGGTTGATGTGTATGATGGACTGATGATAGGAGAGCTAATAGAGGATTGAGGGTGGATTGATAGTGTGCTGGTGGGCAGATGATCGTGAGGGGATAGTGAGTTGATGCGGATGATGGACTGATGGTTTGTGAGCTAATAAGGGTTGATTCTGGAACGATGGTGGGATAATAGTGGGGGAATGGCAGAGAGATGGTTGGTTAGCTAACAGTGGGTTGATAGCAGATGCTGGAGGGATGATGAAACTATGGTTGGTGAGCTAAGAGAGGATTGATGGTGGATTTGATAGTGAGCTGCTGGTCAGATGATGGTGAGGGGATGATGGATTTGATGTAGACGATGGTTGATGGCTGGAGGGATGATGGACTGATGGTTGGTCAACTAACAACAGGTTGATATTGGGTTGATACTGGAACAATGGCAGGATGATAGTGAGGGAATGGCAGAGGAATGGTTGGTTAGGTTGATTGTGGATGCTGGAGGGATGATGGACTGATCGTTGGTGAGGTAACAGAGCATTCATGATGATGGGTTAATGGCTGATGGTGGGTGGATGGTTGGTGGTTGTGTTGGTAATTCGGCTTCTCTAATTTAAGCTTTAACAGAAATCATATGGTGCTGAATCAGGAGAAAGGTGAAGGTAAATCCATTTGCAGTGCTAAATCTGTTCAACACATTACACTGACATTCTCTTTTCTTGAGTTCTTTGCCAGCCTTGGGGGAATCACCAGACTAAACAGGAAATATGTGAAGCTCTCTTTTTCTCTCTCTTACATTTTGTCTCTCCACATTCTGCTCTTAGACCTTCAGCTTTATTACTGATACTTACACAACTCTGAACAACAGCTGTGAATCAACTGATTATACATTAAAAATACAGTACAGAATAAATAATACTTTACAGCAGCAGCAGCATTACTGTATAAATCATCATACCAGAATAAAAGAAATATAAATCATCTGGGAAATGACTACATTATGAAGATACTCAGATACAACTTATAGAGCAGCTCATATTATTGGTACTTAAGCAAATACTGTTTTGAGCCTTAACTGAGAAAGCTAAGCTAAGCTAATGCTAAATCATTTTGTGCAGTGCCACCTGCTTTAAACTACAGCTCATGTAACACTGACTGAATATTCTGCTTTGAATGCGTATATTAAAACATTTTGGCCACACTGAGTGTGTAACGCATTACGTCATTTCAGTTGTGCCTGTGGTGCGAGAAACAATGGTTGCTCCACTTGAGATTGCGCAGTGATTCTAGTGCCAATATTTATCAAAGACTTTGTGCACATTATAGAGAAAGCATTTTGCCAAAAAGAAGCATGCATGAATGGATAGAGCTGTTCAAGGAAGGTCGCACAAACATCAGCCATGAAGGTGTTGTGTTGTTGCATGACAATGCACATCCACAAACTGCTGCCCACACATTCTACACACCATAAATTTGTTTTGGGGTATTAAAGCACCCTCTCTATAGTCCAGAACATTCATATGTGATGAAGATGTGAAGACAGCAGTGTATACATGGCTTGCAGCTCAGCCAAAAATATTTTAATGAGGAAATATGAAAGCTTGCTGACAGATTGACAATTTTTTTTAAAAGCAGAGAGATTGGCGAAAAATAGTGTCTCTCTTTTCTGAAAGTTGGTTAAAATAATTTCTATAGCCAGAGTATGGATTATCGGAGTATCATGTTTTTTTTAACCTGTCATGTCCAGCCACTTAGCGAACAGAATATAAATCTGAGTGCCATGTTGTGCCAGACTCATTTGCTTTGCCAAGTGGAACATTATTAGCTCATTACAAGTTCTTCTTGTTACTTAACATTGTGTTTTTTTATATATTTATTTACCTAAGCATTACATAATTAAACCGGAACCAACAGGTGGAGCGGGGACAGAAAAGGAAAAGAAAAAGAAAAAGAAGAAAAAAAAGAGGAAAAAAGAAGGAAAAAAGGAAGAAGGGGAAAAAAGGAGAAAGATCTGTGCAAGAAGCTGCTGCATCAATATCAATGGGCATCCTGGTAACAACTGCTGCATCTGAAAGATAAAACCAGAACACAAGCACACAAACCAACGCAGCAAGGCGATGTCAACACCGCATGGGCCACAAATCTGAACAATTTGCATATCTGTGTATGTGTGTGCATACATGCATGCAACTGGGGGTGTCTGTATGCCCGCGTGCGCGTACATACCCCCACCCGTCTAGGTGTGCACATATACACAGAGTATCATTTTTGATTAGAATTAGGGATAATATATGTAGGATCATGTTTAAATTAATGTACATTGTGACCTTAGATTCAATAGGCTGGTTCACCAAAGTTTTTAACTGCCTTTAGTATCACTTTATATTTACTGGTCTAAAACATCTGTTGTCATTTATTTTAGTAAAATTCCATATACAAATAAACAGTGAAGAAAAGAACTGTTCTGCTCTGTTGGACCCACAGAAGTTTACATCATCATCAAAATACAGATATCATCATTCATACATATACACGACTGTATGCATAACTGTCATGCTTGGTCAAATAGGCAGTCAAGGACTAAACTGGATTGTAAATGAGGAGAGACAGAATTTAGGTGCAGATACTCTATAAGGGCACAGGACTGGTGGTTGGCGTCAGAAGTGGTAAGCAAGGTCAATAACAAAATAGGCAGAAAAGGCTGATAAGAATGCTCTGTGACAACTCTGAAGGACTGATACTTTACTCGAGCATTGGGGTGAAGGGAATTTATAGGGAATGGTGATTAGGGATAGGAAACAGATGTGCTGGCTTGGTACACCAGCAACTGCAACTGGGACTCTGAGTGAGTACCCCCATGAAAAACCCATGAAGGCTGGGGGGCCATCCTTTGCCCTCAAAGAGAGGAAGTCTATTTGAAATACAAGGGTTGGAACTTAAATAATGGCAACACTGCTGTGGAGAGACTATGCAATGGAATCTACTATTGTCGCTGATAGCACACGTTGTTGATATACCTACCTTACCTCCGAGCAAATGGACTCGCCCGTCCCACGTCACCGGCGTGCGCACAATCGATGGAAACACAGT
>JAVSBU010100595.1:0-21111 GCA_033118015.1 Loricariichthys derbyi
AGCAAAACTGTACTCTTACCCTGCTAATTGAACCTTCACACTCTGCTCTTACTGGTGTAATGTGCAATTAATGAAGACTGGTCACCAGGCTGGTCCAGTTTAGCCATGAAACCTCCCACACTAAAATGACAGGTGTTTCAGTTTCATTGTCCAACACCTATACATTTTGTGAACTACACTTTTTTACACTTTTTTAGTTGTTTTTAAAAGGTTTATTTCAAAAATAATTGAACAATGTTGCAATGTTTGAAAATGGTGGTATTATCTGAAACTTCATTCCCTTTGGTGACAATTGTGAGCATGTTTTATATACATTATTAGTGGCTATGTGCAAAAAATTTTTACCCTCTGTCTTTATTTAGAACAAGGATATATGCTGACTTAGCAATGGCCCTTCTTGTTGTGTATGTGTGGGGATTTTTGGGGGTGGGGGCAATACCTGTATTTGCCTTGGGCCTCAAAACTCTCTGCGACTGAATTTTATAATACATTAAAAATGAAAGTAAACAAAATTACACTTAACAAGCACTAATAAATTCTAATAAAGCCCATTATGTAGAAAAACTTAAATAAGCCTAAACGCTCAGTTCTTGCCGGCATGCAAGAAACGATGCCCCAAAGTTTAAATGAAACCGTTCATCTAATGCATTTGTATATGTAAATGTAAGAAGACCTAAAAATTCAGACAGTGTGGGATTTGGATGCGGCTCAGCTGTCAGACCTTTGTAGAGTAGTGTTTATAAAAGATATTTGCTCATCAGTACGAAAACATAAGGGCCAGATGCAGTGTTTAATTTCTCAAACACGAGGTAAGGGAACACCTAGCATGCTGTGATCTGGCAAGTGTTCATTTAGTGAAAAGGTCCCGGAGCGAATGAACCCAAATGCTTTCAACATAGAATATCCATGACAATGAAAAAGACTTATATTGTCTTAATTATTAGTTGTCTTTTCTCTGCCATTTTCAGATCTCGCTGTTAATGAGCTCAATCGAAGTGTGAGAGCACAATACATGACTGATGATCTAATTATGGCAGTTAACATCATAGAAAATGAGCCCTTCTTGGCTTTTTTGAAAGGAGGTTACAATATGTACCATGTAATTGTTTTGCTGGTTTATTTAATTGCTTTATTTAACATCATTATCAGCATCAATGGCAATGTTAACAGCAGAAACAGGGGTCGGTTTTCTCAGTTTCCTTATTTTACGTTAAATAAAGCTTACCCTTATTCATGAAGCTGTCTGCATTTGGGTCCTCTTTTCCACCTTGCCGTCCACATCATGACAGGCTCGGTGATGGCTTTGTTAAGAATGACAGCTATTGATGCTGTTGTAGAATCCAGGAGGAATGTTACAACTCATTTTTCTGCATGTACAATTGCAAGTATGATTATTTTTTTAAATGTTGCTAGTGACTCAGTTGTCGAAATGTTCACACACTGTATACAAACATGAAATCCAAATAATATATCAGGAAAAGTGTCAGCCTGTATATAACACAAGATTTATGCATCGTGGTAAGCTTCAGTGATGTTACCATTGGTGCTACATGAGAGGCTCTTCAGAAAATCAGCATGCTATATACATGCTATCAAATTGGTAATGGCACGTGTAATGATGTATGTTGTTTGTGGCTTATCATTAGTAGACTGGGTTTGGGTATCTATTTATTTAATGTCACATCAGCAGACTATTTGTGATGGCAGCAAAGTTACAACAGTAGTAATCAAAGATGCTCAAACTAGTGAGATGCTCAATTTACATTTACAACATTTGGGGACACACTTATCTCGAGTGACTTACAAAAGTACTTTGTTTTCTAATCAAAACCGTTTTGAGAGAATACAGGTAAAAAGCACAAACAATCATAAAGCAGAGGAACAATTTAATAAGATATTATAATATAATAGGAGGAATAATAATAATCTGGAACTTCACTTAAATGTGGAATGAAATGGTCCATCTGTAAGTAAAGTTTAACAGCAAGAGACTCAGCCATTCAGATATTCAGTGTAAGTTCATTACACCACCAGGGTTTCAGTAGAGCCTTTGGGTATTAAGGGGCTGGTCCATTCTGGCTTTGGTGGGGGCATCATTGTTCTAAATTTGATGCCAGCAGCTAAAGGAAGACGGTGAAGAAAATGACTTGAAAGAGTGACAAAAAAACCATACATGCTGCATCATTCTGAATCAGTTGCAGATGTGTGATTGTATGCATGGGAAGACTTGCCAGGAGAACAATGCAGTGGCAAAGGTTTGAATTCTCCTGATGATGTAGTGGAGATACCTGCATGAATAGATCAGTTTTGAGAAGAGAAACTCAGTTTTTATCCACTTAGTTTACCTACAACTTTAAAGTTTGCCTGGGAGGTGCATGATGTGGAGACATATCTCCAGGAATGTAAATAAGTTCTGTCTTACTAGGGTTTAGCTTCAAATGATGAGCCAATTATGACTTGGCAGAAAGAATGGGTGTAGGAAGACAAAAGAAGAAGTCTAGTTGACTCCAGTTGAGAGTGTGCATGGTGTAGATGTGGATCATATGCAGTGTACCTCATATTATCATCCATCCATCTTAAAAGCAAGCCACTGCCAGACTGAGTCTGCGATTCCAAGGCTGGAGCGAGTGGAAAGGAGAATCTTGTGTTTGACTATGTGAAAGGCCAATGAAAAGACAAAGTATCAGAACCAGTAAAATTGTGGATGCTCTAACTGCACTGAACTTCTCAGAAACAACCCTCATGGCAGGTTCTGTGGACTGTGCTGCTTTGAAGTCAGACTGGTTTTGATCCTGTAGATCATTCTGTATCAGAAAGCAGAAATGACTAATGGTAGACAGAATGTACAACTATTTTTGAGAGGACAAGGGGAGTGACATTGGTCTACACTTGTTGATGTCCAAGATGTTGAATGTAGGCTTCTTGAAGATTGGGATGACTCTTGCCATCTTGAAAGCAGAAGGAACACTCTAAACATCAAGGAGTTTTTCTTGATGAAACAAAGAAGGTCTAGCACAATATTTTTTCAACACTAGGAATTGGATAGTACAATTGCTGGATGAAGAATATCATCTGCAGAAAGAAGAGAAAATCAGGTTAAGTTGTTGAGAGGATATGTATTTGTAATGGGAATCTCTGCATGTTATAAAGACTGGTAGAATTTGTTTATCCTCTCATCAAATAAAATGGCAAAGCCTTCAGTTGTTAGAGAGGATGGTTGAGGAGGAGAGGTGATGAAATTATTGCGTAGGGTTGCAATGGGTCAGAGACAGGTTCTTCCAGCTTTCCTTTGTAAAAGGATGTCATGGTGGCATTCACATGAGGATAAGTCGAAAGTAAAGAACAAAAGGAGATCAGCATCAAGGTTAAACTTCTTCCACTTTATCTCTTCAGCTGTTAGTACACTTTGAGAATCATGCAACATATCTGACAGCCAGGCAGGAACATAAGTTTTTCTTTGTCTGAGAAAGATATGGCAGAGCAGGTCAATTGATAAAAAGAGTGAAGAAATAAATGTATTGGTTTCAGATTCCAGTGGAAGGCCAGAAAATCAACTGTGGTAAAGTTATTAGCAAGTGAGAGGCAGTGAAGTTGAAGTATTTATAGTTTTGGTTACATGAAGCAGAGGGAGGATGAAAGAGAAGGAAACAACGTGGTCTTCAGATAGATGAAGTTTTGTTATATTGATCAAAGTCAAATTTATTTCTATAGCGCTTTTGACAGTAGAGCATTGTTTCAAAGCAGCTTTACAACTTGTTGATATGGTATGGGGTTTTGTCAGTGCCCTTGAAAAAGGTAATTTATGTGATGCAGCATTAATGCAGAAAAGCACATTGAGATTTCAGAGTAACAAATGCATTCAAGATGAGATCTTTCCAGGGACATCCATGCCTTTTTCAACAAGACCATGCAAAACAAACCAAATCAGCAAGACTTACTTTGCCATTGCCATCTCCTGCTCTTCAAAGTCTCAGCCTTTCTTGGATGTTGCTTTTGTTCCAAATCATGATCACAATCACCTGTTGACATCACCTGTTTGTAATCATATCATTATATATTTTCTTCTTCTTCTTTCAGCTTTTCCCTTTTCAAGGGTCACCACAGCGAGTCATCCTCCTCCATTTCACTCTGTCCTCTTCATCTTTTTTTCCCTCCTCATGGTCTTTGTGGTCTAACAGTAGCACAATTTCTACCAGCACCCTCGGGCCTCGACCGATCTGGTATATTGTCACTTAGATAAACTAGCATGTTAGTTTTGGTGTAGCCAAACATTTACGGTAATTGTTAATCAGTCCTGGACACCAGCTTGGAGGAATTTTATCCCATTGCTACATACAGAACAGCTTCAATTCAGGAGTGTTGGTCGGTTTCTTCACATTATCTGCTCACTTTAGGTCCTACCAAAACATTTCAATTAGATTAAGGTCAGGAATTTGACTTGGCCATCCGAAAACATTACCTTTATTCTTCTTTAACCATTCTTTCGTAGAATGACTTGTGTGCTTAGGGTTGTTGTCTTGCTGCATAATTCACCTTCTCTTGAGATTCAGTACATGGACAGAGGTCCTGACATTTTCCTTTAGAATTCCCTGATATAATTCAGAATTAATTTTTCCATCAATGATGGCAAGACATCCTGGAACAGATGCACCACAAAAGGCCCAAACCATGATACTACCACCACCACGTTTCACAAATGGGATAAGGTTCTTATGCTGCATTGCAGTGTTTTCCTTTCTCCAAACAACGCTTTTCTTTTAAACCAAAAGTTCTACTTTGGTCTCATCCATCCATAAAACATTCTTCCAATAGACTTCTGGTTTGTCCATGTGATCCTTAGCAAACTGCAGACAAGCAGCAGTTCTTTTGGAGGTCAGTGGCTTTCTCCTTGCATACCTGCCATGCACACCGTTGTTGTTCAGTGTTCTTCTAATGGTGTACTCATGAACATTAACATTAGCCAATGTGAGAGAGGCCTTCAGTTGCTTAGAAATTAGCCTGGGGTCCTTTGTGACCTTGCCAGCTATGAGATGCATTGCTCTTGGTGTGATCTCTGTGGAGTGGGATGGGTTGCTCACTCCTGGGGAGGGTAGCAATGGTCTTAAATTTCTTCCATTAGTACACAATCTGTCTGACTGGATTGATGGAATCCAAACTGTTTAGAGATGGTTTTGTAACCTTTTCCAGCCTGATGGGCATGAACAACTCTCTTTATGAGGTCCTCTGAAATCTCCTTTATCGTGCCATAATACACTTCCACAAATGTGTTGTGAAGAGAAGACTGATAGATCTCTGTTTTTTTAAAATAAAACAGGGTGCCCACTCACACCTGATTATCATCCCATTGATTGAAAACACCTGACTCTAATTTCACTTGCAAATGGATTGCTAATCCTAGAGGTTCACATACTTTTACCACTCACTAATATGTAATATTTCATCATTTAGGTTCTCTTTATCTACTTTTAGGATTTTTACTTTTGTGTGAAAATCTGATGATGTTTTAGGTCATATTTATTCAGAAATATAGAAAATTCTAAAAGGTTCACAAACTTTCAATCACCACTGTGTATACAAGGTCTAATAATTCCGGGAGCACTCCCAGAAAAGACCAGATAATTTGTGTGGCGCCGTTTTAATCTCCGTTTCATCCTTTCCCTTCCTGTAGTGCCGCAGTTTACACCGCTGTTATTCGGTGAACTTGAGTCTACGTACTACGTGCCGATTAAACCGTCTATGTGTAAACGGAGCTTAAGGGTGGCCCAACCAGTTATTAGGTTTAGGGGGCAAACACTTTTTCACACAGTGCCATGTAAGTTGGGATTTTTTTTCGCTCTTAATAATAAAAATCTTAATTTAAAAACTGCAAATTATGTTTAGTTGTGTTGTCTTTCACTAATATTTAAATTTTTTTGATGATCTGAAACATTTAAGAGCGACAAACATGCAAAAAATAAGTTTACCAGTCCAAAGTATTATTTTGAAATGGATGTAGATTGTAGGGTGGCACAGTAGTTTGCACTATTGCCTCACAATTGGAGCATCCACGATTCAATTCTGACTTTAGATACTGCCTGTGTGGAATTTGCGTGTCCGTTTGTTAGGTTCATTGGTGTTTCTCTGGTGTTGCCCTAGTGTATCAGTGTCTGTGCCCTACAACGGATGTGACCCTGAGTAGGACTGAGCTGATAAGTAAATGAATGAATAAATGTAAAACTTAACAAAGTAAAGATAACGGATATACAAATAGGAGATCAGAGTACAGCTGTATGTCATGCTGCATTGTGCAAGTAGCACATTGGGGGCACTTGAATTGGAACATTTTCTTTTCCTCAGAAAGGAAAGGGAAAGTTGACCTAGGGTAAGTTTGATTTTGACTTTATTCTTACAATTTCCATTTACAACTAAGATTGTTAAAATATATTGTATTATGCTACTTGGATGATATGCTCAATTAAAGGAAAAGATATTGTATATATGATCCAACAAATCACAACTGTATATAATAATACAATGTGAACTATGAAAATAAGAAATATTGCAAACATGACAATTTCAGAGACATTAGTTTGTAACCACAACAAAATATAGCCACGTACGTATAAAAAACAATGGAAGTAACACCATTTTTGCTAATGATTAAACTATTTATTGACTGTGTTGAAATAAATGTTTTTTGCAATACAGTTTCATGACAGGATCCTGAGTCCGATGCTCAGGCAGGCGATATAAAGAGACATAGCTTAAAGAGAAAGCTAACTGAAGCATAGCAATATTCAAAGCACTGACTGTGTCACTTCTTTTCTTACATTTCTCCGAACAGAGAATGCCATCCTTGCCTTTGGCAATGACACTGACCCCAAGCCAGCCTCAAACCAGCCAGGAGCTCCCAGTCCTGTTACAAATACTTCTTTTCAGCACCCAATTACCACAACCATAACCACTACTTCTATCCCAGTTGGTGTGGAGCCTGAGCAGAACATCTACCATCCTCAGATGCCCACACAGGTAAATTCATGTTGCTCCTGGATTTCTGTCTGTGCACGCATGTGAATATGAGGATGAGGAGATGTATATAGGTCAGTCCCTGGTGTGCATGTCTATTGACTGTAAGATACAAGACCAGAGGGTGACAGAGGGGGCGGGATGGTAAATGAAACAAGGTAGACAGGCGGAGGAGACGGAATGTCAAAGCAAAGAGAAATGATATGAGGAGACATGAACTCTGAGACATAACAGAGCTAAACATCCTCCTCCCCCTCTGTTTCTCTGTTTCTTCTACTGAACAGATAAATGAGAGAGACAGACTATGGAGTGATTCTACCATCCCATCACCTGATCTCAATGACAGCAGTGCTGGATGCACCAGCCCAGCAATGGCAGCCTTCCTCCTCTGTCTGCTGTCATTGGCTCTTCAGTTCTAGAAACAAACCAGTCAATCACTGCTCTGCAACATGGAGTTGGGATAGTCTGTGTGTGGCTATTAATCAAATTTACCTTTTATGGATTTTCATCATCAAAACTCACCGAGAAGAAAACAGAAGAATATAAAAGCACTAGAGGAACAAACAGAGTTTATTAAAAAAAAAAAACCTACAGCCAAATGTCTAGTGCTCAGTGTGTAGTGATTTCTTTAATGAGAACAGAGTTATGGTACAGTGGACCAATAGCTTAAATTTGAGATGAAGTGAGGGTATTGGTGTGTGGGATTTCATGTGTAGAGCTATTTCTATGATGGCATCTGTAAATCATATACAAAAGTATGCAAATTAAACCAAAACTACTAATATTGAAATGCCACTATGGCTTGTCAAATAATCCATAATGATATTATTTCAGTAGCCATTTTGCAGATGTAATGATTTGGTCACATATGTATGCTGATTTAATAGGTACGGTATAAAGGATACAGAGCACAGTCCCTTACTGGAGACCATTAATCACACATCACAAATTAATGAATGAGAGTTATTCTTCACAAGAAGACAGTTGAAGATGGTGGGTCACAAAAGTTTTAATGTTTATTTTTGTAATGAGAAAAAAAAACCATGGTTTTGTTATAGTCCCTATGTATGTCAGAATATTACATTCCTTTTGCTTTTGTCTCACTGAACAACTCCATATTCTGTCTTTAAAACCTTTCAGTGGTAAGTGGAAAATCAGTTTTGTTTTTAGAGTGTAATTAAAGTAACCATGCTTGGTAAAAATATGCAGCTAATAACTAAATCTTACAAAAAACTGTGCTGGTTTTAACAGAAAGAAGGTCCAACAAAAATTGATTACATAGCTACAGGAAGAATAGACTACTTGCACAATGTACTTGTGGGCAGTTCAATAAGCTGTTTAGCTTCAGATTCAGCCCTTGAGTTTAAATTATTGACTATTTTTAAGGCTGTTTAATTATAGTTGTATTTGTCCCACACCCATCAGTGTTAGTCAAGCTCATGAAAATATTTCACTCTTCTGTCCAACATGCTTTAGCTATCTTTGCTAACAAAAAGCAGTGTAATACATGTTTATTAAAACCTAGACTAAAGCCATTGAGTTTACTGTGGAACAAAAGCTAATCTATGACAAAAACTTTGCTTTGTAGAGTTAGCAGAACCACGAGACACAAACCTTCCACTGGGCTCTAATTGACGCTATTGGAAAATATTCTAGCTATAAGCTACAAGCAAAGAAATATCACTATGAGTTGTATAATTATTACCCAAAATAAATGCTATTTATAAAGTCACTGGTCACTTTATTAGGTACACCTCATTGTTTCTATACTCAGTGTCCATTTTATCAGTTCTCCTTACCATATAGATCAGGGCTGGGCAATTCATTTCTAAAGGGGGTCAGAGGAAAAACCTGAACTGTGATGAAGGGCCGAACCAAAGATAATTCGAACTTCATTTTGCTTAATATTAATTTTCTTCCATGGTAAAAAGTGGTAAATTATATATTTTCATAAGCTACTACTGGTAATAAGAAGTTTAAGACTATTTCAGAATAAAAGCTACACAGTTGTATTGCATGTACAGCATAAATATTTGTTCATTTGTATTTATGACTGACAAGGATGCCCAAAGGGCCATATGTGTATAAAATGCCCAGGTCTGATATAGATTAGTGTGTGTTTTGCTGGTCTGATTGGATCAGACACAGCAGTGGTGCCGGAGTTTTTAAACACTCACTGTACACTCTATTATACACAGCTAACAAATTGCTTCACCTTGTAGATGTAAAGTCAGATACAGTAGCTCCTCTTTTTTTTCACAATTTCTGTTAGTCCTCCTCTATTCCTTCCTCAGGATGCTGCCTTCAGGATGATGATGACTGGACAGTTTTGATTGGTGCACTACATTCAGTCCAGCAGTGCCAATGAGGTGTTTAAAAACTCCAGCAGCACTGTGGTGTCTCATTTCTCATACCAGCATAACACACACATTAACACAACCACCACATCAGTCTCACTGCAGTGCTGAGAATGACCACCACCCAAACATTACCTGATGTGGTGGTCCTAAAGGGGTCCTGACCACTGAAGACCAGGGTGGAAGGAGGCTAACAAATTATGTAGAGAAACAGACTGACAACAGCTTGTAATTGTAGAACTACGAAGTCCACTTACATGGCAAGTGGAACTTATACAATGGACAATGTGTAGAAACAAGGAGATGTACCTAATAAAATGATTAGTGTAGACAGACAATATAGATGGTTGTGTATATAGTTGCATCAAAGTTCTAATGACAGAACACAAAGAAAATTAATTAATCTAGTTAAGAATATGAAACATTACGAAGATCATTTAGAAGTTCAATATTAAATAAATCTACCCCATTCTAATTGAATAACCATTTGAATAATATGCACTGTACCAGGGACATGACTGTTTCCTTTTAGTTGGTTTTTGTCAACCCTATATTTCTGTCATCACCTTCCAGTAATTTCTTAATCGATTCATACTGTTCATGTTTACTCCTGATTTACATAATGTTCATATTTTTGATCTTTAAAATTGTCAAGTTGTGTTTATACAAATAATAATAAACTTATCTTAATTGTTTATATTTAATTATGGTTGTATGTAATTTGGAATACAAGCTAAGTAGCTGACTATAGACTTATAGACTAAAATGAATTTTACAAATTTATGAAAATTAAAACTTTTTATTTATTAAATTTATTAAAATTTAAAATAGCTGGAATTTAACAAATGTCTGTTCACTACATTGTGTAAGTAGTCTATTAAATTATATCTTCAATCAGCTGTAAGTCTTTGTTAGTCATTTTACCACAATGCCAAAACTCAAATACACAAAGTACTTGATAAGTAATACAGCCTTACAGCATGGACTCCTGGATGTGTAGATCTGAACAATAACAGAAGAGACTTTATCAGTAAAATAAAGCACAACTTGAGAAAGTAAAGCCTCCAAAAGCCATATTGAACTTTTGGTTTTGCTCACTCTGATCATTTGCTCTCCCAGAAAATAAAATACAGCACAAATATTAAGATGAATGCACATCCACAGTATATGGTGATTTCTTCTAGCGTGAGCACACAATATTGTGACTTTGAACTGTATAAGAGTGAGCTGTTTCACAGAAAACTAAAAACTATCTATTATGAAACACCGAAGGACAAAACATATAAGAATAATTTGTGAATTTAATTCATGTCATTTACTTGAAAATAAAGTTGCCATATGAAGATAAAATAACTTCTTCCATACTGTTGTTTTACTTCAGTAAGAACTGGGAGGATAACAAAGAGCAGGCAGAGTCTAACCTTTGCTTTCCCTCTTGTCTGTAGCCATGAGTGTGTCTACATGCAATAGGTCAGTTATCATTCAACCTGTCCTTCAACTCTGGTCAGCCACACACTCATTCACATACACTACATGACGTTGGATGGCTTTAAACCTGTCATTACAAATATTCACTTTTGTATGTGACATGTTTGTTTATAGACTGAATTTACTTTCATGAATTTAATGAATTAAGAGATTCCTTTAAGGATGTAGTCCAAACTCTCATGATTTGTTTAACCATGCCTCCTCCCTTTATCAAACCTAATAGATATCTCTTTCTATTCTTGTTCTTCTTCTTTTGGTTGCTTCTACTAGAAGTCACTACAGCAGATCTGAACCACATGTTATACCTGGCTTGGGATTTACACTGGGTGAACTTTCTGCTACTACACCTATCCCATTCTTGGCTTGAGACTGGCACTGAATATATTTTTTTCTTATGTTTAATTATTTACTTTATTTAATGTTGCTTCAGGGAGACACAAAGTTATATCAATACACTGGTCATGGGCCAACTTAGAGTGACTAATTAACCTAATGCATGTCTTTGGACTGTGGGAGGAGAGCAAACCCATGCAAACTAGGGAGGACATGCAAACTCAACACAGGATGTCAGGATCGAATCAGGAATTTCGAAGCTGTGACAATACATCCTTACAGTTTTTAATGGAAGAAAACCTAAAGCAATAGCATACATTTAACTACAGAATTCTGTTACGGTGGCATCTACCAAACTGACAGTCCCTGACAATTATAATGCTGGTTAATTAACTTACTGTAGTTTAACACTATCCACACACAGTGCTTTGCAAAAGTATTCATACCTCTCTAACATTTCCACATTTTCTCTCGTTCCACCCACAAACTTAAATGTATTTTACTGGGATTTAGTGTGATACACAACACAAAGTATGTGTGAAGTGAAAAGAAAATGATTTTCAAACTTTTTAATTGCCTTCAGAAGTCACCTAATTAGTAAAGAGTGTCAATCTATGTGTAATTTATTCTCAGTATAACTACAGCTGTTCTGTGAAGGCCTCAGAGGTTTGTTAGGGAACATTGGTGATCAAACAGCAAAAACCAAAGTCAAGGTTTTTAAAAACCAAGGAACACACCAGACAGGTCAGGAATAAATTTGCAGAGAAGTGTAAAGCAGGGTTAGGATATAAAAAAATGTCCCAACCTTTTGAACATCTCATGGAGCACTGTTCAATCTATCATCTGAAAATGGAAGGACTATGGCACAACTGCAAACCTACCAAGACATGTTCGTCCACTTAAACTGACAGCTCAGGCAAGGACAGCACTAATTAGAGAAGCAGCCAAGCTACATGAACACTGGAGGAGATCCTGAGATCCACATCTCAGGTGGCAGGTTCTGTCCAGAGGACAACTATTAGTTGTGTACTTCCCAAATCTGGCCTATATGGAAGAGTGGCAAGAAGAATGCAAGCAATAAGAAATCCCTCTTACAGTTAGATGAGACCAAAGTTTTTAAATGAAAACTAAATGCTAAATGCAAAGAATGTTTTGCAAATAAAAAGTGTTTCCCAAACCTGATCCTGTACCTCCAGGACCAGGGTAGGGAAACACTGCTCTAGATGTACAAAGCTAGTACAGCCATACCTCAAAAGACTTGCAGATCTAATTTCAGCAAAAGTTGTTCCTACAAAGTACACATACTTTTGTGAGTATTTTTCGCACAACTTTGTAGGTGTAATGTGGAAAGAATGTTCAAGGGGTATGAATACATTTGCAAAGCACTGTAAATGTAGTTGGAATGTTTAACTCACGTATTAGCTCCATAACAAGCAGTAACTGTACATGTTAAGTCAACTTACTAGACAGATCCATTACAAAAACATAGAAAAGACAAAAACGGTCACTGTGGCCTCAGAACATAATACTGATGCTGATAAGCATGTGTCTCATATTGTTTTAGTGTGTACTAGACACTTTTTGTAACGTAGATAAATATACCTCATCCTAGTCAGGGGAAACTTACCAAAAACGCAGAAATCACACCAGAGTAGAACGACTTTGCACTCTGCTACAAGTCTCAAGTGTGGCTTTAGAATTCAGCCCAGCGTGATGCAAGTTTCTGCTTTGTGTGTCTCAGGTTTGGTGGAGGCAATAAAAAGGACATATTCAACAAGCATCCATACACATACTTGAAGTGTGTGCTTTTTTGAGTTGGTGTTTTTATAAAACATGCATCCAGTGTCTCATGTGTGGATGATGTCTGTTTGGGAAGAATATTAGAATAGACTGGCTCCCCTCAAAAATATTGTACACCTGTTTGGGCAAAGTCCTATAGAAAATAACATATACCATGTGAATACCAGGCTTGTTCAGTTTCTAAGGGGATACGAGTCAGAGAAAGGGAGATAAAAATGATTTTGATTATTACAACATCCCAGTCAATGTAAAATACACATCCGGTGTAATTCAGAATGAACGTATTAAAATGTCTTATTCAAAATCAGAGTTAGGTATGAGTACCTGGTGTGGCCTCACAGTTGAATTAGCATTACAAACTGATAGTAGCAGGGATTGCTGCAACATGAAGAATTTACCAGCCATGATGAAATTTCCCTCAAATTCTCAAATTGTTCTGCTTAATTAGAATAAGATAGTTGCTAAATATCTCATTCTAAATGTCCAATTTTTACCTAATGATATTCAGTAAGAATAATTTTCTGTAGCACATAAGGAACTTAAAAACCCAAAACCCTTTACCTTATATTACATATAGCCATGAGTGACACAAAGTAGTTCTATAGTTTATATAGTATACAGTGCAGCATATTGTAGATTTTCTTTTTCTTCTTACTAAAATGAGCCTGTTTTACATTCCTTTCCAGGTTGTTTAGAAAATAAAATGATGAATTGCATTTCTAACTAGAGAGGTGCATTTCCTGCAGAAATGCGAGTGTGATTGCCACGATACAAGTGTCGGGTCAGAGTGCTCCCCAGTCCATGCATGCCGAATTTCATGTTTATAGCTCAAAAAGTGTCAGAGTTACGGGCGTGGGAAGTCGGCCATAATGTTAAATCAATGGAAAATATTTCTCGCGTTTTCTCGCATAGCGCGCGAATGCGATGTGCGAATTCTTAGCTCTGTACAAGGAATGCTGCCCATAGAATTCTGCATGTTTCGGTCTTTGTGCTGTGTCGATATCTTGAAAACTGTAGGCGAAATAGAGCATCGAAAAACGGTCAAATAACATTGTGCTCAATGGGTTTCCTATGGCCGGAAATTGTGGGTGTGATAAAAAGTGACTGGAGTGTCCGATCACGCCATGACTTCAAGTGCTGGGTCAGGATGCCCCACACTCCATGCATGCCAAATTTGATGTTGCTAGGTCAAAAATTGTCAGAGTTACGGCCGTCTGAAATTGGCCGTAATGTTAAGTTAATGGGAAAATTGTGTCACGTTTTTGCGTGTAGCGTGCGAATGCATCGTGCGATTTCTTATCTGTATACAAGCAACCGTCTCCCGAGAATTCCGCACGTTTTGGTGTTTGTCACGTGTCAATATCTCAAAAACTGCGGGACAAGTTAAGCGTCAAAAAACGGCTGAATAATAATAAGAAGAAGAAGATAGATGACCTTCGGATAACAGTGTGATTGCCTTACAGGCAATTCTGATAGGTATTATTATCAGTATTCTGATAGGGCTGGAAACCTGCTAGGAATAAATTTGTTGCAGTAAAAGCCAGACTAATATTGTAAATTGTAAATGCAACAATGTACTTTATTTAGTACTTTAGTTATCACGTAATAATGTTTACTAATCTTTATTCATCCACAGTTTCTGGTATGGGTTATGTTAACAGGTTTGTCCTTTTTATCATTTTAGTTTCACAGAACAGTGACATAATGGCCTCCACAAGCTAAAAGGTCAAAAGTCTTAGGTCACCATTAGATTTGTTGCTTTAGCAATTGTATAATGATATAATCTTTAACATACAAAACAATATAGCATACTGTCAATGTATGGACCAAAAAAAATTCAAACTTTGTTTCATCATTCAGTAATATTCTTATCTGCTTAATCCTGTGATGTGAAAGCCAGTGCCTAGCCAGCGACACAGGGCACAAAGTAGGAACAACCGTAGATATGGCACCAATACACTGTAGAGCACACACTCAGGGCACTTTGGAAACACCAGTTAACTTAACAGGCAAGTGCTTGGAAACCGTATTACTAGGAGAAAACTGATGCAAACATGCGGAGAACATGCAGACTCCACACAGATGGAACCCAGGGTTTGGATCAAACCATTGTATTCTAATACCATTGGTAAAACAATGCTTTATCCAATCTAATGGTGGAGCTAAAGATTAAAGACGTAGGCAAAACATAGGCAATGTCTTCCTGACCACGGTTGATGGCCAATTAGAGAGCGTGAATCTTATTTCCTCTTAATTTAGCTATGTTCAATTGTAATTGGGACCAATACATCAGTTAAGCTCAGAAAACAATTGCAGTTAAACATTTGTTTTAGGACATACTGAAAATATGCAGAAGTTCCTTCAGTTAGAATCATTTGAAGGCTGAGTAATAAGACAACTGCATGCGAGTGAAAAACTACAACCACATTCCCCTCCTTTGAATATCAAAATCTTTGTCCACAAACACTGTAATTTTCACTTCTTTAACAGACATTCACATCTCTTTGTCAATCACAGATTAAAAATGCTGTTGGTTTGTGGTCCAGTTACATTGCTGCAGTACAAACAGGTCTAGCTGAACAGAGATGTGAATTTGTCTGACAGTTTCATCTCCAAAATCACACCTTTATTGTGACAAATGTAATTGGAGCCGACTCTTCTGCAGAGGAGGCACATTTTAAGCAAGTGGCAGCAAGCCGAACAAACTGCTAATGAGAAAAAAAGATCTCTCACAGGACTGTAGGATGACAGTAACACAACACATTGCTTCTTAGGTTATGGATAATTTGTCACCATATAGTGAAAAGAAATAAAAGGATTAAGGCAGTCTAAAAGTGGTAGAATTATGGTTACATCATTTAGTAAACATCTAGAGAATCATCAGACCAACTTTACTGGGGCAACTGCCCTACTAAAATTAGAAGGGTTAAAAAGTCAATTTTATTCTGGATTGCTAAGCAGAACTACAGGACATTCTACACAGAGTCAGCCCTCTTTCCAAAAGCTTGAGCAGCTAATGCTTTCTTTCAAATCCAGTTTCTTTGTTTTTCTCATGGACTAATGGACATCCAATAAATATTTAAAACAAAAGCCATGCCACATTTATTCTTCATTTCTCATCCATGGCAGAGTAACACCCACTTTAGTGTTAAATTATTTAATTTATTTAGTGTTTAACAGGCTTATTTTATGCACAATTGTACCTCTACAACTGCTTGGTAAGCAGGGAGGGTGAGCTGCACCGGGCCAATTCTGTGCCCCCCCTCCCCCCTCCACAAGTAGTCTAGAAATGCTTCTTGTAATCATCTATATTTAAGAGAATGTTAGGTCATAATTCTATTAAACCTGCTGAAAGCATAGATAGATGGGCAATTTAAAATGGCACTAGACATGTTTTAACATACATATCCTGTTATTACAGCTATAATAATGAGTGTCTGAGATGTTGCTGGACAGTGCTCATCAGGGACTTTAGAGGCTTGTCACAGTTTGGCATGTGACATTTCTGTAGTGATTAGCCTTCAGGGACCCCTTAGTGCTCAGGGCCTCAGGCCTGCCTGCTTTAACCACACTGTTGCTACACCCTTGATAAGGCCAGACTTTTTATATTTCTTGTTTGGCGGATTTCTGTAATGAAAACCTGAATACGGCGGCGGAAATAAAAATAAAATTTCACTTTAGAATGCTGGCCCTTTAAGTTAAAGGGCAAATTCATCACAAAACTATCTTTTCACTATTGAATCCTAATAACATCAATATCATATAGCTGTCAACAAAGTGAAATTTAAATCCATGGATTTAAAAAAAAAAATTAATTTTGACCAGCATCTGCTATGAACCGGAAATGCAGATGGCGCGCTCGGTAACTTTCGGAGAAACGTCTGTGATTACATAGGTGGCAGGAGACGGCGGCCATTTTGCTGCAATAGCTAGTGAGGTAGATTATAGTGTAAACAAAACGAAATGCCGAACTATTGTGTAGTTGGAGATTGTATGAATATCGCCAACAGATCTTTGGGAATATCAACATATGCTTTTCGAAAGAATGGTGCCATTAGACGTGCATGGATCCGCTTTTTCCAGCAAACCAGAGCAGATTTCCACAAGCCACTTCAGGTATGCGTTCTCACTAATTGACAGATCATTTATTAAACATAATGAAAGCATTTTGATCCCAATATGCTTATAAGCATTTGCTAAAATTCATAATACTTGCACATTTACATCACGTTATGTAGCTTAACATGTCGGGCATAACCAGCACCATACGGAACAGCAAGTTCTACTGTAATACAGCCAGCTGCAAACTTCTGATTCATGATATATTAAATTAAATTGTTCATGTTTGTAAATTGATTGATTGGAAAGAGATCAGAATTGGATGTTCAGTCAAAATCCGACTACCATGTACATGGTCATACACCAGTCCATTTTAAAGCCTGAATTAGCTAATTAGCCTGTTGCTAATTCCAGACAGGTAAGAACCCAATAGAAAACAAGTTTTAAATATATTTTCCATGTCTAAATGTACAAAATGATTAAAATTGACTTACCCATTTTTTACGATATTGAAGCAGATTTCTGGGGTTGGCTAGAGTAGACTTCCATCTCCTCGCTGTTGTTGTGTAATCCATCCATATAGCATTTACGTCTGCTCTACGTGAATTCTTCATTTTCTAATCCTGATTTGGACACTAACAACTGCCCCTCATCCTCAGATTTAAAGTCAAAAATGCTGAAATATGACATGCTCCTATGCTGCTATCCATTGAGACCCGCCACCACAGAATGAGTTGTGTAGCGCACAGGGCGGGTCGTGATGCTGGTTGAATCCCAAATGGCATCTTGCTTCCTAGAGTAATGGACTGAAACGTACACTATGTATAGTCCAGAAGTCTCTTATTCACTGCAATATTGTACGGTATGACAGAAGAATTATTATGACCTGGGGGAGAGTAAGGCATATTTAAACAACGCACGGAGCGACAGTTCTTAGATTTTATAGCCTACATAGTACCCTGTAAATAAACTTTGGGTGTATTTGGAACAGAACCCGTGTTTCCACCAATGAGAGCACACCATCTGTCGCGCTTTGGACCCCTCAGCCTACGTCATGTCCCAATAGAGGACTCGTTTATGTTCTCTCGGTTAGTGAGTCGACTCTCGAGCGGTTCGTGAAGGTTCTTTGAGTTATGCTTGTAGCGGTAGAAAAATAAAGTTTCCCTCCTCGGGATTTTTGGTATAAATGTTAACCTTGCCTCAGCGGTTTCACTCAGACTCCTACAGGCACGAGTTTTAAATTGCCGTTTTCAACTAATATAGGAATGCAAGATTGGTGGCAATAAAAAAAAAAAAAAGCAATTTTTCCAATTTTATTTATTTATTTATTTTTTGAAAATGTGAAAAACTAACATCGGCGGATCCGGCAAAACAAGTAGCTTAAAAAGTCTGGCCTAATATGTAGTGTGTATTAATGCTTTTCTCTATAAAAACTCAAAAAAAATGAAGAACAAAAATTACTATCAAATTAAATGGAAAGCTGAATAAAATAAATATTAAAATAAAAATAGATAACTATTAAAGCAACTCCAACATGACCTGAAATTTGCATAAAGCCTAATCGCTTGGTTGGAAATAACAACCATGTCTTTAATCATTAATGTGAGGAATGATTGTAATATATAATGGTTAAAACCTTGCAAAACTAAGACGACAGTTCCCATATTGAAGATCAGCTCAGTCTTCTGTAGGTGTATTCTGTGCTGTCAAAAACAAAAGACTGCCAAACATTCACCATTCATGATGGAACTTCAGAGATGAAAACTTTTATTCAGAACTTTTATAAAGCCTTTGATAAATATCCCGAATCTCAACATGCAAGTTAGTGAAATGGTATTTTCTCATATATTACAGCAAATAAGCATTTAAAAAGATACAGTGATAGATTCACTACATAAGTTACAACAAATATTAATAAAATTGAACTTTCTGTTCTACTAGAGTAACATTGTTCAGTGTTTCCACTCCTTGGAATTTTACCAGAAGAAATGGGTTATTTATTTATTTTTTTGCCTGCTAATTAATGAACGCTACATAGATTGAACAGGGCCATATGCTTTAGAATATGCTTTTATAAATCAAATTTTCTTTGTTCATTCAGTTATGACAAGATGTCCTTGCCCAGATGCAGAAAAACAGACCCAAAATCATGACACAAACACATCATCATGTTTCACAGATGGAATACTGTTCTTATGGTTGAATGTAGTATGTTCCTTATTTTTTCTCATCCATCCACAATTTTGTGATTCGATAATCTGGAATTTCCTCCATTTGTACACAATATGCCTGTGGATTTATAGAGTCCAGACACTTTAGAGATTATAGCCTTTTCCAGGTTGATGATAATCAACACTTTTTCATAAGTTCTCAGAAATCTCCTTTGTTTCTGCCAAAATACACGTCTACAAATTATATGTTATGAAGCTGAAATGTTAGCTTACCTAGTAATATGAAAGACAGCCCAGGCTTCATCATGACCAGAGTACAGATATTTAACGTGTCATATAATTGCCTTTACTGCCAGTTACCGTTCTGAACATCTTACAGATAGTGAAATAAGTTCATTGCTTACTGAATGGTATGTTGCCTGCAAGCTCACACACACGGCATCTGCTGCAGTGCTGACATGTAATATGCAGTTGCTGTCAGTGAAGTTCTGATTATGCAGATGGCTGCACTCTTGCTATGCAGCCTTTCTCACAACTCTGATACACAGTGAACACCAAATATGTCTAAACTAGCTCTTCTGAAGGGTAGCCCTTTGATGGATTGGCACCCTGTGTTACTGGCTAGGCACCAGCTTGCAATCCTGGATAGATTTAAATTTAAAAAAATTAAAAAAAAAAAAAAAATAATAATAATAATAATAATAATAACAATAATAAATAAATAAATAAAAATAAAAAATAAAAACAATGAATGAAATGTTGCTGCATCTAAGAAGTTCTCAAACACTGTTTCTTAGTCCAGTTGAATTTAGCGTCAAATGAGATTTTTAGCTCTAAAAATTTATATTAATATCTAGACCTGTGACCCTAAAGCTGCCTCTGGGAATCTCTCTGGAGTATTTTGAATGTTATACAGTACATTAGAAATGGTGCAATTACTCTGCTTATTTATCTTACCTTGACAACTGTCCATTTTTCTTTGATTAATCTTGGATAGTTTTAGACAACTTTCATTTGATATCATACCTCACATGGCTCGTACTTCTTTTTCGCTCTCCTAGAAGTTTCAATAAGATATCACTGTGGATTAGCAACAGTTTAATTCACTGTGCTTTAAAAGGTCAGCAGCAAACTGGCAGCAGTGACCAGGCAAACCAAAATGGAGTAATTTCTTCCCATCATCACACAAAGCTCATATAACACACTGAAACCCAATCCTGGATCGAAGTCTGAGCCAAACACATTTCATCTTGCATCTTTCTTGGGTACATCATCCATTTTACTCATCGGGTTCCAAAATCAGTTCCTCCACTGCGGAAATTTCAAAATTAAAGTCTGTGACAGCGCCTTTACAACACATCTGTGGGCTATACTGACACCTTATGGAATTGGTGTATAATGACATAATGAACTTACTGTTTTTGACCATTATTAATGTAAAGGCGCTGTCACAGTGCCTAAACGTGTATTTGTGAATGAGTTGCGACTTTAATTTTGAAATTTCCGCAGTCATCCGCAATGGAATCCAAAAAAAATGGCCGCCACTGAAGAATGTGTTAGGTAAGCATTAAGGAAGTATTAAGGAAGTAAAACGATCGCATTGCTTATGTGTTGATGAAGATTTGTGGATAAAACAGGTGATTTGCATTTGAAATGCTAATGTTTTGCAAACGCATTGCGCATGCTTGGCGAACAAAGCGGGTGTTTTGCGCACATCCCGGGAGTGAGTTGCGGACTCAACGATCACTCAACGTTGTGCTTTTAAATGCTTTGCATGGAGGATGTCTAGATTACCAAAAAAAAAAAAAGGAATATATCTGCTGTTTTCTCCTCTAAACTCTCACTGGCAGGAAGCCACTATTTCAGTGGGGCTTTAAACTGCACTGCAAAGCCACAAG